>VWZD01002021.1:895525-913763 GCA_013396695.1 Sakesphorus luctuosus | reverse complement strand
AAAGAGGGGAGAGGAGAAAGAGGGGAGAGGAGAAAGAGGGGAGAGGAGAAAGAAAGAGGGGAGAGGAGAAAGAGGGGAGAGGAGAAAGAGGGGAGAGAAGGGAAGGCAAAAGAGTGCAGGGGAGGGGAAGGGAGGGGAGGAGACTCTTTGGCATAAAGAGTGTGTCTTCTATATTCTTAACAGTAATTTCTATGACTTCACCTATCAGGTAAAAGAATAAAACTGCCCTAAGTTCCTTTTTTCTTTCTGCCATCATAATACACTCTAGCAATATTGTTTCACATTCCTCAAGGATCCTTTAACAGGAAGGGCTCTATGAATAAGACTCTTGAATCTCAAACATGGAAAAAATTACTTAATGAGTCAGATAGACAATACACTAACACAATGACAGAGGTTCAATCAGTCATAATTTTGCAGTTGACATCATAGGCAGAAATTCCCTGGACCAGGGAGTAAAACAAAAAAAGAAAATGAAGCTCCTTTTTATGTAAAAAATTTGTGTCTGTGCAAATGTGTTAGGAGGACAAAATAAATTAAAAAAAGCTTTTTAAAATTAATGAAACATTTGTGTAAGCAGATTTCTGAGAAGAAATCATAGAATCATAGAATATCCTGGATTGGAAGGGACCCAGCAAGGATCATCAAGTCCAACTCTTGGCCCTTCAGGACAGCCCCAAGAATGACACTATGTGTCTGAGAGTTCTGTCCAAGTGCTTCTTAAACTCTGTCAGGCTTGGTGCTGTGACCACTTCCCTATGGAGCCTGTTCCAGTGTCCAACCATCCTTTTGGTGAAAAACCTTTTCCTAATATCTAACCTAAACCTGCTCTGACACAGCTTCATGCAGTTCCCTTGGGTGCTGTCACTGATTACCAGAGATTACCTCCACTTCCCCTCATGAGGTTGTTGAAGATTGCAATAAGGTCTCCCCTCAGTCGTCTCTTCTCCAGGCTGAACAGACTAAGTGACCTCAGCTCTCCTCACATGGCTTCCCCTCAGGGCTCTTCACCATCCTTGTGGTCCTCCTTTGCACATTTTCTAATAGCTTTATGCCCTTCTTATGTTATGGCACCTATAACTGGACATAGATATCTATTAAAGAAAATGTCATTCTTTCTGAAGTCAAGAAAGCTTCCAGATTAAAGAAAATAAATGCATTTTCATTTGTACCACTGCAGTAAGTGTTAATCCAATTTATATTTCACTTTCACAGACTTTACTATTTAGTAAGAACCAGAACATTCAAAAGCAAAGTTACCTTCAGTAATTTACAGAAAATTTTTTAAAGAACACTAACACCAAAAAGGATCTTCCTTTTTGTTGTATTTCCTTCTATTCCTTCAGAAACTCAGAATGACAGGAGTTACTTCAAGAGGTTTCTGTACAAAGCCATGTTTTGGACAGAACATGAAGCTCACAAGTATGTAACAAGTCATAAAGATGGATGAAAATGTCCAAAAACCAGAAGGTTAACTATGACAGCTCACAATATTGCAGCCCTGCAGTTGCTTTCAGCAACCCACCAATTAGTCTTAATAAGACAGCATACATCCCTTGGGGAAATATAGACAAGAATAAATGACAGCATGCATCTGCTTTTACACAGAAGAAGAACACCTACCTGTATCAAGGAGAACATTTGAAAGTGTTCAAACTGGAATACTGTCCCCCCAGAGTGCAAAGGAACTTTCATTTAGTCTTTAATATTGAGTGGCAGTAATTTCCTGTATGAACATAGAATATATTTTTAATTACTGAAAAAATTTCTTACACTAAGCTAAAAAACATTAGCTTGCTAACAAGTACAGTTTTGTCAACAGTTTTGAACCTAGAGTATATTCTAATAATGATCTTAAAAGATCTTTTTTTTTTCAGAATAAGGTAAACTCATCCTGTATGATAACACTGTTTTTCCTCCTACAGCAGAAGTATAGGGAATCCATAAAGAGCTTGGAAAATTTTATTTTACACTATATTAAGAAACTATGAATAAACTTTTCCACAGCATGTGAATTTGGAAGCCAAGTGCTCTATAGGAAACCATGAAACATCAGGTTGTTCTGGGAATTGTGATGTTGACATGATGCAGAGCATCCTCTCTGAAGTATACTGCTCGTGGTTTGATTAAGGTTAGAATCTGAAAAGTTACTTCCAATACATATTGCGTATTCTTTTTGTGAGATGGACTCATGTTCTCAGACTAGCTTCTTCAAAAAAGAAGAGAATCGCCATACCTCTTGTATCCTCTGACAATGTCTTCAGTTATACTAGAAAATTAAATTCTCCAGAATAGCTTTTCCAAATAAAGATAGAATATTATCTACTCTTTAACACTTAGAAACACATAGCTTTGATCTTTATATGTTCTCTGGTTGAAATCCTAACTTTATAAGTAGTCAGGTTACTCATCTTTTTGGTTTTATTGTTATGTATTTTCTCAATACCCTTGCAATTCACTTTCATTTCACTGCCTGTAAATATACTCCGGCAAATCCATAACACTTTCTGCTAAAAGACATGAATTCAGGTTATTCTCATGATAACATTTTTATTGGTCTTACTGTAGCTAGAAAAGCACAAAATTTGGCACAGCTGCTTTTATCCTTTGTTTCAACACATTGTCACTTCTGTCAGGCAAAGTACAGATGACAGTAGTAAAGTAAGCCAAATAAAGTAAACAAAGTTCGCGGCGGAGAAAGGACTTCACATCACAACCCCTAGGATTTAAGTGAAGACATTTTATTAGACCTAGCACACAGTTTATATAGGGTTAGGACTACAGCTTATTGGCTAAAAGAGTTACCACACCACCACGCTAGATACTTCAATTGGTTAGAACCTCTCTCTCACAAGTCCCACATTTATATTATTTCATCCTGGCTATTTTCGTGCACCTGCAGAGTCCTGTGTATTCCTACTATGTGAACTCTTGGGGAGTAACCTCCTCCCTATCAGCCAGCAGCGGCTGAGCTCCTTGCTGCTTCTGGCTGATAGCTGAGTCTCACAGGGCTTTCTATAGATCTGAATTGCTCACTTTTGATTTTACTGTAACAACACAGTAGTATCTGAAGACTTTATTGAAAGATTAATGGACCCATCTGTCAGTACGTTTGTCAAATGCTAGACTGAGTATTGGTGTCTACAAAGCATCTCAATACATTGAAGTTTGTCTTCACTGTACACTAAAGAGAAAGAAAAGAATTCTAACAAAAAGGGTCCTGCCATCAAACAACCAGTACATGGGAGAAAGAAAAAAAAAGGGTAATTTCCAGTATTCTTTATTAAATCCAGAAGAAAATAGCAGAAAAAATCTGAGGACGTTAAAGCATAGTTTGGTAGTTTGGCCTAGATAGACCTAGATTAGGTCTTGATTTGAGTAGGCCATTGTAGGTGCTATGTAGATTAGGAGGGACAGGTGTCACCTGACGTAAGCAACCAAAGAGATATTTCATGCCAGCTGACATCAGCTCAAGTATAAAAGCAAATGTAGGGAGGTGCTTGTCTCTGTTCTTTCATGGCCACTGTCTGGAGAGGATGTGCTGTGTTGCTCTGGGAGGACTGGGCTGGGTGCCGCCCTACCACTACTTCGCATCTGTTTTATCTAGGGAAAGTAAACATTTTTATTATTAGCTTTTCCCTCTTCTCCTGTTTGGGTATCTCTCAGACAGGTTAGCCCTTATTGGGGTGTTTGGAGGGGTTCAGTTTTGCTATTTGAGTGGGGAGGTGGAGGATTGTTGTAATCTTTTAGTCTTGTGTGGATGTGCTATATTGCACTTTGCTTTTAATTTTCCTTTTTTGTGTAAATATATAAACTTTTCCATTTTAAGTTTCAGTTTTCAGGTTTTCTCCTCTCTTTCCCTTGGGGGCCCCCCCTCTGTCACTGTAGTGAGTACCTGGCATTTTGCTAAGTCAGCCCATACACATAGTGCTAAGACCTTTTGCTTCAGGAGTGTTTCAGTTGCAGGAATGGACTTTCAGGAAGAGGGAGTTGAAACTATTAAAGCTGCTGCGGAGACCTCCCTGGTGCACAGAGACAGCTGAGGCCGTGCGGCTGCTCAGCTCCTCCCATTCCATCCCATAGACAGAGTGGGTTAGTTGAGACCCGCTCTGTTCCGTTCACTGGGGGCCAGAGGCTGCAGGAAAACAGCATTTTAGAAATCAGCACCTTCAAACAAACCTGAGGCAACTAACAGTGAAATATTTTCTCTGGTTCTATATGACGGTTCAGCGGTTTCCCTATAGATCTTCTGAAAGTCAGTTCTACCTCTCAGAGAAGTAGGAGCCTAATTCCCTCTGTTATCCTCCAAAAGTTCCCTGTCTTGCACCACACTGTGCCGTTATTACACAAAAAAAACCCCAAATTAGGTCCTTTGCTACAAATATTTAAATTCCCCATAATTTCAAGACAAAAATAGTGAAAATATAAAATACAATTATTATCAACAGGTTCTTTCTACCATAATAATGTTTCTACTGTCCTTATGTCAAAATAAGTTTCATAAGTCAAGGAAATATTGTAGTCTTTCAATGTACAATCACAATGAGAACAATAAACCTGAAGCGTAAAGAACTTGAGTGTGCAAATACTCTAGCCTAATCCTGTATGATACTGGTGTTGCAAATAAGTACACTATCCAGTTTACAAGGTAGATATTTGAAAATGCAAACTCTGATTAGAGGAAATTATTTTAAAAATCATGTTACTAAGGGAGGAGGAGAAAATAAAGACTTAGTTTAAATTTTCCCTTATAATACACTTTGAATGTAACAGCTTTAATCTCCAGGCATTTACTATTAAGAAAGGCAGAGTTCTTGCTGAATCAAGTGGTACATTGCCCTACTGCTGACACAGGAAGCTCACCAGCTCCTCTTAATCAAACAATTGCATGAAAACACACAACTGAGAAAAGTCAAGAACTGACTGAATTACCTGCTATGGGACAAAAAGTATCCAGTATATAGTATACAACACAGCTGAGACAAGGAGAAAGACATCTATCATCTCAGTGCTCGGTTTGGGCTACTAATTTATAAACTCTGTCTCCATAACCCCTCATTTATTGCTAGTGGAAAGTGGTAGAGTTCCCTAGAGACATAGTCAGGGCTTGTAAGTCCAGCTGTTCTCCGATGTGCTGCCTCAAGGAGACTCTCTCTCTTCATTGACAGCAGGAGTAAATGAGACAACCTAATCTACAAGCTTAGATGCCTGCAATAAAGAATCCTCAAGATCATAACAATGAAAAAGTAAGCTACTTCAGTCTCTCTTAATTGTAGATATATTTCAATCTTAACATCAATGAACTCTCTCCCCCTTTGAACAGACTTCCTTCCACAGTTCTACTGGCACTTTTTTTTTTGTCCAAACAGTATTTATCTGAGGGTCACTTTTGTCAGATAAAATGTAACATGCCTTCATCTACTACTTCACAGGAGTTTTGATATCAATCAAGCCAGTTTTTAAGATACACTTTAATGAACTGAAAAAAACCAAGGGTCAAAAATGTTGGGTTTTTTCCATCATCATATTTATTATACATGCTTAAACTTCAAAGGGATACTATCATAAGTATTTAATTTTGATCACGTACTTTTGGGTGTTAACTTTAGGTAACAAAAAGTATAGAACTGAATCCTAGTAAACTGATAGCAGTTTAGACAATGAACTGTGTCTTTAAAGAAATTTAATTGCTTGGAATACAAATTATTTTATGCATTACTACCCAGATTCTCATATTTTTCCGGAATGCTTCAGAGAGTCAAGGAAGTTCTCAATTTAAAAGATTTTTCATTATTGGTTTGGACCATTTAATGTAATTTTGGGACTATGAGCTCTGGGATCGTATGTGGCATAATGCCTTTGGGTATTTATTAAGACTGTTTGAGAATGTCCAAGAGACCGAAATAATTCACAGGAGTGTTATTTTTGATACTGCTAGCACTTCACATTTATCAGAGAACTAGTGCAGTAGTCCACTACCAAGAGTAGTTCTCTCCTACATTTTATGGAAATCAAACATCTTTTCAACATCTTACATTAAAATCTCATCAAGAATACTGTGTAACCAGCTTAGAGTTTTCCAGTCAAAATGTTATGAAACCCCACAACACTTTTGCTCACTATGTGATATATTACTGCAAAAGAATTGAAAATTGTTGAGAATAAATTGGAACACATTTTGTTTCTCTGCTCTGTTAGTAGATAGCTACAGAAAAGAGCAATCCCAGAGAACATACTAGAGAACATAATTTTCCTTAATTATTTCTTAACTAGCCTGCAGAGGTTGATCTTGAGGTGAAGACAGTAGACTCCCACAGCCTAATATTTAAATAGTTGTTTTATTTCCTTTCAATTGCAATTTTTTCCTGCCAGCACTAATAAATAAAGTTTATTATTCATAAAATTCATTTACATTTTTTATTAGGAGCCAACAAGGCCTTTTCAGACCATCCTAACATGGTCTGGAATTCATAAATATTCCCTTTAAGCTCTGTTCATTGACATTTCCAGGAAGCAGCAAGAAATAACTTTAGAAAAAAATTGAAAAAACCTTTAAGGGAGTACTTCAAAAATGCCTATCTACTCTTCTGAGAAAAATTTTGATCCTGCCATTATGAAAGAGTCTGAGCGTTCACATATCAAATCAACTGCAAAAACAACTCTCATAGAGGAGTGCAAGGAACCCATGATAGTTCTTCAAAGTAGTAAAATATCCAAGTATAAACTTTCAAGCTTACAGTTCAGCACATGGAAGAAACCGTAAAAAGAAAACAATACAAGAACAAAATCACTTCTATGACAGAATTATTTTTTTAATGAGGCAATTTTCTCACATAGGAAGTGTTTTGAATATCAAAATCTGTTGAGCAAGGAGCTTAGCAGTCAACAAGCGGCTCCTGTGGAATGGAAAACTTATTTAAGGCTTATAAATTAAATATGGAACTGCTTTTGTTTGCACTGATGATGTTGTTCTCTTCAGTGATTATGAATGAAGCTGAAACAGAGACCTATTTCTTTTGCTGAAACAACAACATCTAATTTCAAAATGTCCATTATGACAAACCAAGGGCAGAAGAATTCACTTATGCGCTCAGCATATGTCAAGAAACATGTGACAAAACAGCTTTCAGACAGGTAACAGATGGAGGACACCTTAATTTCCCTACAGTTCATCTGCATCCTCTTTTTGCCCATGAACTTAAAGTTTTGAATCCATTAGCTGATAGTATAACCCTGTGAAATTCATCTTTTTGGTACTGTTGGTGCAAGACTCAGAAAATTTTCATTTGGATGCAGTTATGTATTATAGAAAAAGGATTACCCTGATGTAAAGTTTGAATCCTATATGGCAGCATATTAATAGTGTGACCTATCACAATTTAATAACAGGTTCCACTAGATAATGGAGCTCTGTGATAGTCAGTCTGTCACATGAAAATGGGAGATTTTCTCAACCCTTAGTGTGGGGAGGTTTCCTTGACCCTTAATGTTTGATTGGGCTGTCTGTGCCCCAGGAAAGCCAAGACCCTTGTGTCCAACCAGTCTGTCAGCATCCCATTATGGGGACCCTTCACTGAACAGTCCTGCTGGATTGGAGGGCAATTCAACTGCCCTTTTCAGAGAACTAAGCCAACAGCTTAAGAGAGACCCCTCCGTGGGTCTTCTCACTTTATTTGGGTGTGATACCTGCTGCCGGCAACTGCCGGTGCCCATGAAGTACTCACACCAAGGGTTTACAGAATAATACCCTTTATTAATACAAAACCTTGACAGGTTAAGGTTTGAAGATTGTGGTAATAGTATCTGTCTGCGAACACATATTTAAAACAATACACAGAAGTTCTAATCCCAATAAAAGAATTCAGCTCACATAGAGTACAGTTCTTACCCAACAGGCATCCCTATGGGAGTAGAAGACAGATTCAGCCCATTGACTGATCTCAGTAGTTATGATGGAGTCTTCCTTCCCTTTTCCCCTATTCTCTACTTACCTTGAAACTATTTCTTTATGTTTAGGTGGAATAATATTAGTCATAAAGACCTTTGTTACTGATTGATGTAAAATTCTTTCTCTTTGCTTTTAAAGATACAGTCAAAAAATATAGAGCAAGTACCCAGGTAGGGGGTGGTTGCACCTTGGAGGCTGGTAACTTTGGGATGGAGGTGTTCATTAATATAGCAATTAAGCTTTAATAAGCCAAGTTCGTCTGAGGAGAGAGATTTCACCACAGTTGTTGGCTCAGCAGCAGGACATCTCCCATCTCCCATGGGTGACAGTGGCTATGTAGTTTACTATGCAAGGATTTCCATTGAGCCTGGCTGTGGTGTCTCCACTCCACTCCACCCTCCACTCCATCCCTCTTATCAAGTGCTTGCTGTTGTATGGGGAATCATCACAGAGCTGCCAACTGCATTCCATTCAGGGAGTAGCAGCTGCATTTTACCCTATAATTTCTGTACCATAATAACTTCTGCTAGGATGTGAATACAGCTTCTCAGTTTCCTCTAATTTTTACCCCCAGCCATCTTCCCACACAGTCTTAATTCAACATGTACTGTACAAACCGTCTCTGTCAGCTCTGTGTGTCATACTCAGGTAAGGATTAACTGTGCATGCTACAAACTCATCAATAGAAAGCCATCCTGGCACCTCAAAGTGTAGTATTACCTGTCATATACAATCCTGCACTAATTCAAAGAGGCTAAGGCAAAGTCAGATTCAGAGTTCCTGAGCTAAAACCTTGAGCTCCAGGGAACACAGTGGTCAGCACAGGATCAATTCAGTGTGGCTGGCACCCAGTTAGGCACATCAAATTCAGCCAAAACTAAGTTCACCTCTAATGAAAAGCCTTTAACGGCCTAAGGTACAGAAAGAACTACAAAAGGTTATTCTTGAGCATCCTGGATTAAATCCCCTCTTTTTCAAAGCTGCTCTGATAGGTTCAACTCCATACAAGTTTACCTCTATCTTAAATGCAATTGCAAAGTACACTTAGTCAAAACCATGTGTGAAACAGAAAGGGTCAGTTCAGAGGACAGCTGAATAAATGACTCATCTGGATGTTTACAAAACATAGGCACGAGTGTTTAAAGTAAACCTGTAAGACAGGGAAAGGTAGGTTCTTCCTGGAAGAGAGTAGGTTCCTGTGTTGGCACATCAAAATGTGATCCAGGCTACACGCACTTGGGTTTTGTATGTCCTGCAGTAGACCTGGTGCAATGGTGGGCTATGCTGAGTATCTTGTTGCAGCAGAAGAATTAAATGTATTGCAGAAGGATTGCCCAGAATACTCTGGCTGCTATACAGCTGATGTTTGACCAGCACAGGAGCCTGTCCTCATATGGTTCAAAAATGGAAACTCCAATGTTTAACATTTGCTCTAGGCATTTCACAGACAAAAACTATTGAGTTTATACAAGTGTCCTGGGCCTGCAAAGCTTCACATTATGATGCAGCAGCTAATCTGCCCTGATCAGAGCATTTGAAATTATGCTAACGTTATTCCAAATTTCAGGGAAAGTTAGTGGCTCAGAATATCTGAAAAATATAGGACAAGCACCAAGTAGCACAGATTTCCTCTGTCTTCTGCTTATGAAGGCAGAAAGCAATGCCTGTAGTCTCCTCAGGATTTCTTCCCTGCTCTTCCTGACCAGTCTCAAGTCTTCTATTCAAAATACAAAGTTGTTATAGAAACACTGAAAAAGCCTTACATAGATGAAACAAAAAAACAAGAACTAAAATAGTTGTATGCTTTGCACATAACTATTAATTGAAACGTTTTTCATAGTTTTATCGAAAAGATCAGAAGAGTATATGCCAAAACACCAACACTCCCATGTTTAAAACTCAACATTTTACCTTTCACACCTTTGCAAACACAATTGTTGAAGACAAAGATGAAAGACTATACTGTGTGCCTGACAATTACATTGCCTGACACAGATCAAGTTACAATGCTCTGTTTCAATTAACATTTAGTTAAAAAGCCCATCTACGACAGAGAGAGAAAGCATTTTCCTGAACACAGATTTTCAGAGCTCCCTCCTTGCCAGAACCTTCCATTCAGGATCAGTCAGCTGGGCCTCTGAGGGGCAGCACCTGCTCCTGACATTATGCATATGGTTACACAGATACTGCTAAAAACTATTGGTTAATCTATTAATTAGGGTTGAAAAGCAGGTGAAGAACACCTGAAACATTAGCTGTGCAATGTTTTATTGTGACCAGTTAATCACTCTGAAAACAGTAATTTTTGCATGAAGTGTGATCTACTAGGCAAACCAAAACTAATAACAAATAACAAGGCCCACATCCAATGATTTAAACAATTATCTGAATGCTCTCACAAGAAAACCATAAAGAAAACATTTGGAAGAGAAAAGATAAAATGTTTGGGGTTTTTGCAGCAAGTAAATATACACCCTTATTAAAAAATCCCACTAAACCCAACCAAATAACAATAAAAACCCCCACAAACTACAAACCAGAGATGCGTTTATTTATTTCAAGAAAAATGATGTCACCAGAACACAGACAAGAACTTCTGAGATTTAGAAAATGTTGAACAGTATTTCTCAAGAACCATGCGGCTCAGGTGTTACCGTACATCTTTAGTCAATGTACATGTGGCCACTCTTTACTCACGGCCCATCCCAAATACTGCCTTCCTAGATTTCAGACAAGAATGCCATAGACATTGCTCCCCTTAGAGGTGCCAGTACTTTTTCATGGCCTTGCCATGTCCCCTGCCCCTGTCAGTCACTCCTGAATCTCTCCCTCAGTAAAGGCAGAGTTGCTTTATCACCAACGAGATACAATAGATCCAGAATTTAAAATAACACACAAAACCAGACTGAACTAACAAATTCAAATCTGCCAGCAAAAAGAATGTCCAGAAAACACCAGCACCCCATTCTCTTGATCCCTATCTGTCATGTTTTGCTCTAGCTGTCCTTCTCCATTAACAGACCTTGCCTGGAAGAACAGAATAGAAATAAATCAAGAAGATTTTCTAATGTTGAAAATCATCTCTTTGTGTGCATGAAGCCTGTGGGGTTTTCTTCCTGTGTCCACTGTGAGGTAAAATGTATCACAATCTGCATAAGACTCCTGTCTCTAATACAAGGAGGCACAAGACCTTCAGGGCAGGAGTGTTTTCTTATTTTTTTTTTTTTTGCCACCTTTACCCTTCCAAATCAGATAGCACTGGGTTTGAAATCCCCACAAGCTGAGCATCTCCCTGTCAGATGGGGGAAAATTGCAAAGAACACGCACATGATGCTATAGATTTCTTCAGTCTATGAGTAACCCAAACAAAGCACCTGCTCCCTTCACAGAACACTTAATGAGTGAGTCTCACTCTATTTAGGATAGTCATAAGCTATATTTGCAATTTTTTTTAATATTACTAATAAGCATATTACCAGTTACTACTATTCTAAAGTGGGTTCAATTTGAGGCAATATTCTCTTTCATCAGGACTACTTGTCTTATAAAGACTGCTTGAATAGTCTCATTAGTATTAAAACTGTAGCACTCATCAGCTGCAAACAATACCCCAAGTCCCAATGTTGGTATTACCAAGCTATGATTTGGAGTAGATAAGGATATAAAAAAATATGCTCCTTGATTAATTCACGAATGAAGTTGGGTAACTGAAGAGAAGTTGACATTAAAAAAAAAAAGCAGCCTTCAGAAAACATGCCAGGCTCTTGTTGCTCTACTGGGAAATATTCTGTATGACTTAAAAAAGCTTGTTTATCAAGGTAAATATGTCAAGAAGGAGTGATTCAAACATAGCCTGAAAACAATACAGCTTTTAAAAACAATCCACTTGAGGTACTGCAAGGACTCTTCCCCAGAGAAAACCATTCAGAATGCCATACAAACAACAAATAGAAGTAATCAAGCTGTAAAATGATATAAGGAAAAACAACAATTCCCAAAGCATGTTTTTGGCCAGTCACAGCTGAGTGGTTTTTTAAATACCAGCTTCCTAATACTTCCATCTTCTTCAGTTTGGATAGTCCTAACGTGCCAGCTCTGAAGTTTGAGATCTCTAATGGAGGGCAATAAGACACAACATATATAAAGCAAACATGTACCTCTATTGAGGATTGATTTCATCAGTCAAATGCTGATAAAATGTTTGAGGCCAATCCCTCAGAAATCATAATTTTTAAGTCCAACAATTATAGAGAGTATGTAATCCCTAGATTTAGGACTATGATAACATTATTCTCCAGGAAAATCTTTGCAAAAAGTTCATTGCATTAGAAAACACTTCATAGAGATCTTGAGAATTAATTGATTATAAACAGGATAATCCAATATGCCCCACTGCTTTCTCTGAAAATGGACAAGAATCAGGCAGTGGTTCATTGAGTCTTTTTGCAGAGCTAAAAATGGTTTGGATTTGGCTAGAAAGCAGTGTGGGAGCCTTTTTAATACAAGTCTCTTCCAATTCATCCTCACAAATAAAAGGATCTTTAGGACTACAAAGGCAAATCTGATTTTCATATTGCAGAACAAATCTTACTTCTGCTACATGAACTACAATCTAGATATGAGATGGCTTTCTTTCACCTTCATTTCTTCTGTATTTCAGATTTAGACCCCTAAGAATTATCTTCAGGGGTATTTTTTTGCCTTTTAGTTCTTTCCTTCTCCCTCTCAGACACCACATTTTAGAAAATGTCATCATCTCAAATTCAATCTATCCAAACATTATCTTTTCTAGCTTAACAATTCCTCTCTTCTTTTTACCTTTTCTAAAGCATTTGAAACCTCCACTGTCCTTTCTGTCTCTCAAGATCTGCCATAGAGACAAGTAAGTAAAAACTTTTTTGAATACATGACCAAAAAAAGGAATTCTTTTGAGTTACCACTATTATCAAAATAATGACATAAAATATGTCATGCTGTACTGAGGTCCCTTCAGTCCTTAGGCCACATATTCTGGAATTTTTAAAGGTTCACCCCAGGAAAATAGCTTAACACCTACCCTAATTTAGCAAGCCAAAAAGATCAGGTCATACAGAAATTTTGTCCTTCCGATGAAAAATAATGCAAACCTCATCCTCCTAATTAAAAACTAGCTGTCATTTCTCATTCACAATAGCTTCAACTGAGAAGAAACTGTTCCTTCTTCATGAGGACTTAAGGCAGTATCTGGCATCCACCCACAAATATAGATCAAAAGTGGCTATTGGAAAAACCCCTTCATTGCTATAGAGATTTCCAAGAATTGCAGCTAATAGTAGAATCAAAAGGATATATATGATGGCTAATATACTTTAAAAAGTAAGATATGGGCCTTTACTTCACTAGCCAATAAGGTCTTTTCCAGCTTCCTTTGGTTGTTTTTCCTCCAATTGCTAACTTCTAAATTAAATTACCAGTTTATAATAATACTTGTTCTTATCAAGTTACCTTCTCCTCAACCTCTTCTTCTTCCTCTTTCTCTAGGATTTGTTTTACAAATAAGGTTTATTTCTTTTATAAGGTAGTTTATTTTTAAACAGCATTGTTTTCCCTTCCAATTCTTGAACTGGGGCTTTGTGGGCATCTAATTGAATGTTCTTAAACTGCTCCCAATTAATATCACCCTACTTCAGTTTAAATTGTCTTCCACCTGAAAGGCCTTTTAATTGCTTTCTAATTGCTAAGTTAGTCTTTTCAAAACACTAAGTCGATATTCATTAATGATCTGAACTATAGTGCTTGTTTAACTCAAGTTAAATCATCACCCTCATAATTTAGATTTTCCTTTTTTCATCGATTCTATAGAATAAATTAATTTTCTGATTTGCCTCAGTGTTTTACTGCAGAAATCCGCTTGCACACTGCATTCATCATACTATAGTTTTTATAATACTAATAAAATGAAAATTAATGTAACACTCAATAGGTGTTATTTTCCCACTTATTTTGAATACTCATGAAACTGTGGGTTGCACAGCAATATCATCTGTGTTAATAAGAAAGGAGAAATTAGTGGTTACCAGTTTGTTTTCCAGCTACTTTGGAAGGAGAAAGGGAATTTAATAGCATATTATGACAGAGGAGAAAAAGTAATTTTAAAGCCATTCAACATCTGTTCTAATGTTTTCATTTCAGAATAGACTCTGCCTCTTCAAATCCTGACTTTATTAATAAATATTTTCGTGTGACTTTGAAATTGAATGACACACAAAATCACATCACACATTTTCTACATGTAAATTCACATTATAACTGTCTAAAATTCAAGTTAATGAATATCCTCTTACTAAAAATTTTTGACACTGAAATCATTCACATTTTGGACTAATATTAGAAACAGACATACTTCAAAGGAATAGAAGATTAGTTCAGATAATTACACAAAATCTGAAAGCTCAAGTAGCCATCATAGAGCTGGAAAATCCTCAAATATGCCACTTGACACTAAAAAAATAGGTGTTGCAGCAATACTGAAAAGCCTCGGAAGGACAAGGCACCACTCCCACCCATAAGAGAGTGACAAAGTATAATCCTAGTACCCAGATCCTGAACCTCTAATACATGGGAAATCTCCAGAAAAAAATTTAAGGGTAGAACTCAAGGAAGAAAATGAAAGATGAAAGTCAACAACCCAAACTGAGTTCAATATTGCTATGGGTAACTACCTTTCAATGTCACAGGTAACTCAGTAATTTGATTCTGCAGTATATCTGCTGATTTATTTTGTATTATGGTCTTAACTGTCCTTTAGTGATAAACTTAGTTAACAGCTGAGCTTCTACCTGGTAGCAGTTTTCAAGGAGCATCAGGGCTGAATTTGATCATGAACAAGCATATCTGTACATGTGCAGTGAAAAACAAGATATGGTGCTACTGGAGAAAGTCCAGCATAGGGTCACTAAGATGATGAAGGAACTGGAGCATCTCTCATCTGAAGAAAGGCTCAGAAGCTGTAACTGTTTAGCCTGAGGAAGGAAGAGTTGGGAGAGTCTTATCAATGTACATGAATATCTGAAAACAGGGTGCAAAGAGGACAGAGACAGACTCATTCCAGTGGTGCCCAGTGACAGGACTAAAGGCAACAGATGCAAATTGAAACACAGGAGGTTCTCTCTGAACAGAAGGAAGCATTTTTTCACTGTGAGGGTAACTGAGCACTGGAACAGGTTTTGGAGTCTCCATCCTTGGAGATATTCCAAAGCCAACTGAACATGTTGCTGGGCAACTGGCTCTAGGTGACCCTGCCTGAGCAGGGGAGGGTTGGACAAAATGACCTCCAGAGGTCCCTTCCAACCCTCAGCCATTCTATGGTTCTTTAATATAATCTAACTCCACAATCAGGACAAAAAGAGTCAGGGCAGAGGGAAGGTTAGGAGTAAGTGGCAGAACACAAATACATTTTAAATCCAAAGCATAACTTTTGCAAGTCCAATATTCAACTGTTTGAAAAACTGAGAGAACATTTATGACTCTCTGGTTACTTCAAGTTTTTGAAAATAGATTCTTCATGCTCCATTCATGTACACTTCATAATTTGAAAATAAGGATCCATAATTCAAGACAAAATTGAAATTTTTCATTACATAAGATATTGGCAGTTCCTAATTTGATATACTCATACTTTCAAGTGTAGAAGATACGTTTTAAAAAGGGAGAAAAAGACAATTTTTTCTTAAAAAAAAAAACAAAGAAAACCAAACAAACCCAGCAAAGAGAGAATCCTCCCAAATTAAGCTTCTTAGTCCAGACACGTAATGTGAAGAGGTAGTTTTATTTTCAGCACTAGGACCTGCATTTCTAACACTAGG
The DNA here is from genome assembly GCA_013396695.1 of Sakesphorus luctuosus. Lineage (NCBI taxonomy): Eukaryota > Metazoa > Chordata > Aves > Passeriformes > Thamnophilidae > Sakesphorus > Sakesphorus luctuosus. The sequence goes on along the minus strand of VWZD01002021.1, from coordinate 897,971 downwards.
CATGTGCTGGTGTGCTTCGTAGAACTATCTAGTTTCTGCATTGTTAATAGCACAAAAGCTTCCATTGCGTGTGATACAGAACATCAGTTTGCAACTCTTTTCTCATAATTGTGCTAACTCTCTAAAGCACTAAGACATTCTTGATGTTCTCAGCATTTGAAAATGCATCTCTTAGCACTGAAGTTAGCTGCAGAACTGATGTTAAAGGTGTACCTTCCATGCTGTTGAGCAAGGCCACATAAATTTAACTTGGCTTTTTACAATTTATTTAACCTTCTCTCTGATAAGACAGAGACAAAGAATGACTGTTATAACTATAAAGGTGAAGGCAAAATTGCACTACCAAAGTTTATCAGAATCTCACTTGGTTATTCTTTTCAGAGGAAAGTATTATCCCAAAACCAATCTAATGAGGAACATTTCTTTAGTTGCATTTATTTCATGTAGTATATTGGTGTTTTACTCCTGACTCAAGAAAACATTCTTCCATCAGGCACAGCAAGTCCAGTTTAAATTGAACTATATATTTAGGTTTTGAGGTTTTCTGATCACAAGTTATCCTTGATCCAAATGTTATTATCTTGTAAGCTATGACTCCCTAACAATGTTTCAGATAAATTATTATATGCAAAATAAGAATGAATTTTGTGATTTGTTATAATACAAATAATATATCTGACATAATCTGAGATTAGCTCAGTTGGTTAGAGCATGGTGTGAGCAACACAAAGGTTGTGGGTTTGATCCTTTTATGGAGGGATCACTTAAGAGTGAGACTCAATGATCCTTGTGGCTCCCTTCCAACTGAGAATATTCTGTGATTGAGTCTAAATAAACAATGCTAACATATTCATGCTTATTTCTGGTTTCACTAGAGATAGGTGTATATATCTGAATACAACTAGGATTTTTCAGTAACTCACTGGAACTTGCAGTCCCTTTATCACCTATCAATAAATTCTTCTTACTGTAGAAATATTTCAGACTAATTTCTACAGAATAATTTCCCTTACATTTTTTTTCAGTCTTCATCTTTCCAAGAACTCTACACTGCTATACGTGTGTGTCTGCTACCATTAGAAAAGACCTTCGGCCCTTCTAGTTATGTGGCATTCACTAAAATACTATTCAGGATTCTGTTAACTTCTATTTAGCTATCATTTCTACCTGAAAACTGGATGAGGCCATGAGCCCAGTAGCAGCCAACAGTTACAAAACCTAACTGACTTAGAAATATTGAAACATCTGGATTACTACTCCAGGCAAATTTTACTTTCAAATTAGTTCACTAATTTTTTCATATGGGAACAACTTTAGAGACATTTTGGAATTAGAAATAATTTATAACATATTTGTTCAGGGTGGTATTCCTCTGGAGACTGTTAATATGACAGAAAGACATATGCTTTAAATAAATTTTAAACCCCCCAAAATGTATATTTAAAAAGATCTAAATATTTTCATTTGAAATTTAAATTCTGAGTTGAAGAAATATAAATTTTCTCTGTTATGCACTGGCTTGGACAAAATTCTGATAGTACTACTTTGCAAGTTTTCAGTGTATCTTTATCAGTTTTATTTCTAATCTCTTTAATGATAATATACATTTTCTTCATGCTAGTTCATTTTTAATAAGAAATTTAAAATACAAAAACCCCCAAAGCCAATGAAACAGAAGTCTCCCCCAAGCCTTAAAACATTGCATTCATGTAAATTTACTTCAAATATTTTTCTCTCTTCATCTTTGGAATAAGTTGCTTTAAATATTGAAACTGTATTACTTTGACTTCAACATGTGCATAAACACTCCTACATCATCTAGCCAGTTATCTACACCAAGATTTCATTGAGGAAAGTCTTTGTAAAACTTCTGTAAAACAACTTTTAAGTATAAGTAACAATTCACTGTGTGATTTGAAGCTGTACAATGAAGCCAGTAAGGACCTTCACTTGTTTCAGAGAATGCGTTCTTTCAGGGAATGAGAAATGACACAAACAGAATAGGAGATTATAAGCCATGTCTATTATTTCTAATATATTCTATTCTCTCAAACATCAACATTATTCCTCAGGAATCTAGAGGCAGACAAAAAAGGTGTAGTTGGTGATTATTTTTCCATCCTCCTTTGTTATGAGTTGTTTGGCATCCCTAAGTGGTAGAAGGCATCAGAGACTTCTGTTGAACACATGCAGAGGTTGCAGGTGGCATCTGGGGCAGGAAGGTGAGGGCAAGAATGTTGCAGGTTTCCTGACTCCATCTCCCTGCTTTCTACTGCTATCCTAAAGACAGAGCCTCCTCCCCAAGAGCAAATGGGAGAGGTAAGCACTTGCTCTGCTCCATGTACATTTCTCCCTAAAGAAAAATATGCCAGTCAGGCTAACTGAACTCACAAGGAAACGAGAAAGAGATAAGTGCTACACAGCTTATCAGGATGGCAAGACATGG
>VWZD01002021.1:821076-886352 GCA_013396695.1 Sakesphorus luctuosus | reverse complement strand
GGGGGGGGGGGGGGGAGTACTGCAGAATGAAGTCATTACAACATTCAGGCTGATATAGATTTAAAAGACTCATTCACAGTATGGATTAAATCCTAACCATATATACGCATTATGCTTAAGGATCATTGCAATAAGAATAGAATATATTCACTGGATTTTTATTTTTTTCACCAGAGGGTGTAGAGGAAGTGGAGCTGTACTTGATGCTCAATCTTATATATTTTTACTGTTCAGTGGATCAATAGTCCTACCCAGTTTCATGTCTCCCTTTCTTCCTTCACTAGCAAAACAGACTTTAAAAGTTGCAAGTTATTTGGTGTGGAAGGAAGGAAGGAAGTATGAAAAAACTACGGACTAATTCACACTGCTGGCGTAGCGGAGGGTTGCCAGTCTCAAGAAGAAAATGGTAGCAGAAAGGAAGTAGAGTGATAGTGATCATTGCTGGTCTGTAGCAGGGTGGACAAGAGGTACACTCCAATGTACTGCACCAAAATTTGACCCAGCCCCTGGAGATGTTTGTTACAGAATAGGGAATGAAGCTACATATTTCCCAAGTGAAAGAGAATGGAGGGTGAAGTCAATGACCATGTCCTTTCCCTTCCACAGATCTATACTTAGATCTCAGCATTTCTCCTCTATCATAAAACACATCAAATCCCAAGAGAAGTATCCTGAGGATTATACATATGATCAAAAGCCCTGTGGGTGGCCCTCCAAATCAGTGAAAGATAGGGAAGAATCTCTGGGGATGACTGAAACAGATAATTAGTAAAGGTAAACACAGCACTGAAGATAATCAGAAAGAACCTCAAAGTGATCAGTCACTTCAGCTTGACAGAGCAACATGGATTTTATTGGCTGACATGTCTCAATCACAATCTTACATTTTCTAGGCAGCAAGATCTGATGACATGTAATAGCTATTTCCCCAGCACTTGGTCAGCCAAACAAGTAGCAGGTATAGGCAGAGATTTTTTTTTTTATGAAATACTATTTCATCTGCAATGCAGAGTTGGTTTTAGTTTGTTTGTTTGTTCTTGTTTTAGTTCTGTACCTGTTCAAGCTGGTGATGTCTGCTAGTTTTTTGTACAGTACCCTTTATTTTGTTCCATTACTGCTACAACATTCTTTCAAAATGCTTTAAACAATGATTTAACAGCAACAAGGTATATGTATCCGCCTACCAGCATACCTACAGAGCATCTCCCAGAGTTATTGGTAGATGAATTTCATGTCACCAAATTGCCTGAATAACTGTAAATACCATGCCACTACTAGTAATAACATGCCAGTCTACAATTCTTTCTAGCCATAAAGAAACCACTGAAATCACATGTTCTATATATACTCTCTAATATAAAAAGTGGAAAGTCAAATAGCTAAAGACATAAAGAACAGACTAAGATGTGACTAGCAGCACAGTTCAAATATTAGTGGATGTGCTTCAAAATAAAACAAAATTAAAATAAAAAATACTGTAATGGCAGAAAATGAAATCATTATAATAAAATTTGCATGTCTATAAAATTCACATTTAGATTGAGCCTGAGAATTTTAAATTGTTTTAAGAATATGGCATAAGATTTATTCTTCAGGCTCCTGCACTTTCTAGTACCATGAGGAAAAGATGGCTCCAATTAATACCTATGATCAGGGGCAAATCAGGATAACAAAGCTGTTTTGCTTTCAGCTAGTTCAGCAACAGGACCATTGCGTGGGTGTGACCAAAGCTGTGTATTCTCCACCCTCTAGTCATTTTTCATGAACTGTTAACAATGACCATTTGCAGCAGCTGCCCAGGGCACACTCGACCCCCAGGATGTAAGCTGGGTGTTAAAGAAGCCTGCGAGATGGAGCTGTGATAACTCCCCTCTAGGAAGTCATTAGCACTTTCACACCCAGCCTGAGGTGGTGTGTCTGCTAATGGACCAGCAACAATTCCAAAAATACCCCATGACTCACACTTAGATCATCCGTTGTGGAACTCCCCACCCTGGGGGAGATACCAAGTGTTCCCACCTGAACCCGAGCATATATAATCTTGGGGTTTGGAGACCTTGGGGAACATTTGTCGGATCCAGAGGAGGACCAGGACCTTGACAGGACTGCAACCACCACTCTCAACCAGACTGTGACCATCATCTGCACCATGTTTTTCCCTTCCTTTTACTTTGGACTCAGGGGAACCACCTGGGTATCAACACAGGGGCTAACAAACATCATCCTGTTTGTGCCCCAGGGTGCTGGGTTATACTTCTGGGGTTTGTGGGTTAAAACCAATTTCTCTTTCTGTCATTGCATTTATTGTGATATTTTTATTAAAGTGTAGCTCTGACTTACAATCTCTTTTGTGTTGGGTTTACTTCTCCTGCTGGTTTACCTTTAAACCAGCACAGCTAGTACAGAAGCTAAACATGCCTGGATAATTCTTATCTAAAACAGTCAATTCATCTAAAACAAGCAATTCCTCAGAGTCCCCGGGAAAAATACAGAACTTGACAATGATGACTCAAAGGAAGAGAGACAGTAGCAGTGCTTGTTCAGGGGTAAGGATTGCTGAGAGCCCTGCTAGTGCCAGCTCCTGTGCTCCATCTCTAGAAAACAACAGTGTATCAGAAGCAATTGAGGCCCTCAGCAAGCAATCAAACGATTTAAGAGCCTAAAGTGTTGTGGGCAGGCTAAATTCAGCAGTCAGTTATTTTTTGCCCTGCAGAAAGTCAAGTTCAGAAGCAGGGAGAGGGCTTAAACTGCAACTTCATCGTTCATTAGGATCCTCATTTGGTGATTATTATTTCAACTGGTTTGTACTTTGTGTTAGTGTATTTATATTTAGAATTCTTTCCCAAGAAAAGGGAAAAAATTTCTTCATCTACTGCAGAGAGCTGTCCCAATTAGGAATGCTCCAGAGCAGAAGGTGGTGCAACTGAGGCCTGTTGCTGCTCCACAGCAGAGTAACAGAGCAGCATCCAGTCTAGAGCTTCATCTTCTGTGTGCCCTTTCCATAGTCACAGGCCTCCATTATTCCTCAGAACCATCAAAATGTTTCTTAATTTCAGCTCATAAATAGAATAACTAATGCAGAGTTAGATTTTAATTCTGTAATTCCCTAACAAAGACCAATATCTTGTTTAAAAACCACAGTATATCAAGCACTGTAATATAAAAATTAAACCAGGTTGGCACAATATGCTGAGGTATCATCCACAAAACTCCATAGTTGTGAAGAGAATTCACCTCCCAGTGCCCTTCTCAACATATGCCACACACAGCCATCACTACTGCAGTACAGACAGGTCACCTCTGAAAACCAGGTAACCTTCTACTAGCCATTAAAACACACAAACATATAAACAGCATCCACAGTTCAAAAATTAGAGCTAATCATGAATTTTAGAAATGCTAATTACATGACCTAACGGGCAGAAGTTATTTTACAATGGATATAATACATTGAGTATTAGAATTTGTTTCTCTTCCTGTCTATTCTGATGCCTCAGAGGGTTTTTGATTTTTTTCTGCTTTTTTAATTTTTATAGATTTTAGAAGTAATTGTGACTGTAGTAAAATGTAGATTTAAGTGTGGTAGTATTTCTAACAGCTTAGGTTTGATGTTTATACATGTCAACCTCTACACCACATATCAATAGCTCAAATTCCAGTAGCTGTTTAGTCTTGCTTTCAAGGTAGAAAGCTGAAGAATATCAGGCGGCCTGAATTGCGAGACATAAACAGGGGCAGAGTGACCTCAAAGCCAGAACACTGGAAAGGTTCCAAGGGACCGACGTGTGCTGAGGAAGATGAAAATGATGAAGAAAGGGTCCCACTCTCTCCCAGACTCAATTTCTGAGGGGGTGGACCAAGGGATGTGTAAAATGGGCATTGGTAGACAGTATTATAAAAACCATGGAAATCAGTGTTTGAACACAGACGTCAATACCTATTCCCATGGGCCCTGGGCCTGGTATTAAAGGACTTTCAGTTTTCGTCTTATCCCCCACTAACTTGGCTTGGAGTCTTGCTCCCTGGGGTCTCTCAAGGCATCAGTTCTTAGAACTGCTACAGACCTACACCATCACAAGCTCCAAGCTTGCTCTGTCCGTGGTCTCAGAGCACCATGATACAGTGTGGTGCTTTGCTATCTGAGCATTTGTATTGTAAATGGAAATTAGGTCTCAATGTTGATAAGAAAATATTGTCATCAAAGCTGTGCAGTAACAGGTATGCAAAATGTAGCAATGGGCATAAATAGACTTACAATATATATAAAAAAATAAGAAGAACATTTTTCCTTAAATAGTCACAAGAATAAAAATCTTAGGCAACAGATTGGATTTTTTTGTTGAGGTCTCAAGAAAGAGACAGAAAAGTAAAAACTTTTTTCAGAACCCATCATTCAAAAATCTATAAACAAAATTGTTGACAGATGCAAAAGGTCAAAGTGTTTTTTCTGAGAACAGAAAAGGAAAGATACAACTGACAAAGACAAAAGATTAAATTGAAGAGACACCCAAGTGCAAGCAGAGATCAGTCCATCCTTTCAGAGCATATTGTCAACATTTCAGCTTTCATATTTGAAAGAAAAAAATCCAGCATATTTTAAATAAAGGGCATTTAGCTTCAAAAATGGGCAAAATAAGTATTACAACAGATCCAAAATATTAGATTTACCTATGTGAAAATTTTCATAAGCAAGTACACTGGAATCAGCAAGAAGTTTGGAGGGCACACAGCCTGGACAGCCACAGGGATATTCCATACCATGAAACATAATGCTCAATAACAAAAGTTTGGGTAGAGGAAGAAGGGAGGAGGGAAGAGTGGGTGGGTATGCAGCTAGGATATAGCTCAGAGACAGGCAGGGCATTGGTCCATTTATGGGAGATGTTGAGTGGCTGCCTTTGCATCACTTAGGTTTTGTTAACCCTTCACTTTTTTAAACTATCTTTATCTCAACCAGGTTTTCTCCCTTCTGCCATTCCTACCTTGTCTGCTGTCCTCCTGGGGAGGTGGAATAGGGAGGAGAAAATAGCATTGTGGGTGCCTACCTGCTTTCTGGGGTCAACCCACATCATAGGTGAACACAGATACACCTTGTCTCCCCATATATTTTAGTAAAGATCATTGAAATAACATTTTTACTACGTAGTCATGCAGGAAACACCAACATACCAAACATCTTTTACCATTTATCTATATTGTCTTCTTTTTTTGAGGATGGGGCAAGTGGCTAGGGTTGTGTTTTAAGAATTCTTATACAGTTCTTTAAGGTTGTTAGTAAGAACACATGTGATACATTTAAGTTAAAAAAAATTATTATTTCATTTTAAAAAATGTTGTTTCATTGAACTAGATGTACTTCTCTTCAGCCACCACAGGTGATTTTTCAGTTGCACTCTTGTCTTGGGCTGGGCTGGCAAAATGCCAACTGCCCAACACAGAGAGAGAATCCACCACCACCACCCTGCCAAGGGAAGAGGTGGGAGGGGAAAAAATACAAAGAGGAGAAAAAAGGAAAAAAAACCCTCAAAATAGCAAGCTTCTGATATTTATACAAAAGAGAGACAATTAAAAACAGAATATGATATAACACATATATATACAAATGTGTGAAAAAACCAAACTAACAACAACAACAACCGCTGAGTTGCCCACCCCAACAACACAGACCTCCACCACCCCAGCTGGCAAAAACATTCCAACAAGCTCCTCACAAAGGATATCAGGCAAGAGAGGAGAAACCAATAACAAGGGGGGGGGAAAAGATACTTCCCAAACCAAACAGCTGTGAAGTCGTGAATGAAGTCCAACACCCCCAGCTAACTAGACAGCAGATCTGCTCAGCACCTGGCCATGAAGGGGTCTGACTAGGCACCACCTACACCTTCTTTTATATTTGATTTGATGGCAAATGATATGAAATATCTCTTTGGTTGCTTAAGTTAGGTTATGTTTGTCCCCTCTAATCTACGCAGACTCTCTGAACCTGCTGAACTGAAGCCTAGCTAAAACTAAAGCCAAAACTACCACAACTCACCAAGGCAAGGTCTCAGAGGATTTTTGACTGTTCTTTCCACTGGATCCAGTGGTATTCTGCACTACTCCCCAGCCACTAGAGTTTCCAAACTAGAGACTCAAGGGCAGCCAATCAGTTAAATTTAGTTTTGTTTTTATTTTTAAAAATTTGCCTAAGCATCTGTAGGATTGTGGAATGGTTTCTTTTTGAAATAGTAAATTCTCACATTCCCCTGGTCAGACTCAGTTTTCAGTTTGTGTGATTGAGTAGGTAGAAATGACCTATGTGCAAACATGGATTGAAATCAAGATCTTAATTCTTAAAAAAAAATCTTATGAGCCAGAAAAACATTTTTATTCACTCATTTTTATAACTATAATGCCAAAATCCCAGATATAAGCCTCTTTTGTATATAGCACAACGTAACCTTTACTTGCAACCATTTACAGTGGTTTTAAATAAGAATCAAGCTTAAATTCTTTACAAAGGATGAACAGCTTTACAGTTTCTACATCTTCCTTTAAAATAAAGATAAATAAATTACTTTGTATTTGGGCTTGGAAAAATCTGATATTCCTTTAGAAGCAGCTGATGACAGCTTTAACACCTATATTTTGTAGTGTAAAGAAGGCTAAGTGCTACTCTGCTGACTTCATTAGGAGCAGAGAATATTCTCCTGCAAGATCAGCGCCTGTGTAGAAATGGTCAAAAATGCAAGTCCTGATCATCAGCATTTTCATGGGAAAAGGAGAAACAGAAAAACTTTTCCAGGAGTACAATAGCATTGTATTTCAACTTGAAGCATGCTACAAGAACTTAATCAAACATCCTTTTTAATATATGTATCATCATTAAATAGAAAGCATTAATTCTGTAGAGTTTAGCTCAAAATACAAATCATTTCATTGACAGGCTTCGTCATTCTCACAGAAAGTGAAGAAGTCCCAAGGTACCAGCTGTATTCATGGGTTAAAAGGCAGTAATTTAAAAGGTAATCTTTTGCACTTTATCAGTAGTCCACAATAGACAGTTAATAACATGACTGATCAGAAATGGATTTTGACCTCAGAATTAATAAGGCTTTAAAAATCTTCAGTGAATAATTTAGGATTTTCAATGGCTATTCATTAAATAGTTGCATTTTTCACAGATAGACATAGTATATAATGGGGTTAGGGACTCAGGGACAGAGCAAGAAAAACATCTGGGAGCTGAACTGACTCTTGAATCTTATATTAAACTGTTTTGGTCTCAATTTATGAGTATTTCTTGCTTGCACCCTTCCACAAAGGAAGCAGTGGGGGGCTGGCAGTAATCAGGGTACTGGGTGGGAACTTAACTGCTGGCTGAGTTCAACCCACCACAGCAAACATTTCAAAATGTAATATTTCAATTCTCAAGTCAGAAAAGTGAAAGACCAAAGACTTTATTCTGACTTCAGAACTTTTGACTGATAGGTAACCAAGTAAATTTCTTCAGTGCAATAACTACAGCAAACTGGCATTTCAAAAAAATAATTTCACCAACACTGTAAACAGCTTCCAGTTGCCTCACATCACAGCTATTCCAATTGTCATTGGGTTATGATTTCCAATAAAACATCTGACTGCAGCATTTGAAGCACACAAATAATAAAACACCTACATCAGGGCCCAAAAAAGATTCTCAACCTTAAACCAAAAAATGCAGTCCTTAAAACTGCTGCCAAGCTTGTTACAACATGGGTTTTTGCCACCTAAATGGTAGTTCAGAGCAAGACTACAACTGCTGTCACACAGGAAAGCCAAACAACGTGGTTTCCACCTCAGGCTGAGTACTAAAAAATCCCATTCACAGTCAGCAGCTGCCCAGCCTGTATGTTCTGAGAGATCCCATTAGAGAAGGAGAGTCTTTAATCACGCTGGACAGAGTATGTTCAGCCCAAAAGACAGCAGAGAAAGTGATCACCTGTCTCAATTTAAAAGAAAACCAAGATATCTTCAAGGAAAGTGAGGAACCCTTCTGGACCAGGAAGGTGAGGGGTCTCTCCCCAAAAACCACCACAACCTCTAAAATTAAGATATTTTAATCAGAAAATGCACAGAAAAAGGATAACAGTTCTTTACTACAAATATATAAATGTGTGGGGTGATGGCCCCTGATAAGGCCTGATGGGTTGAAGGAGATGTCTCAGCCCCCTGGAAGGATGCTCCTGGCCAAGGACAAAGGCTTTCAAACTGATAAGGTTAGCATAAGGTGGAGTCTTGTTTAAGGAATGACATAGCTTCTCTTTGGAATATCTTCTATAGTCACTCAAGGAGCCACCTCCCCTCAGGCATCTGCATCACCACTGCTGTATTGTAACTTGGGTTTAGTGTGTTTGTCTTTGTAGAATGTGTTTTGTGCTGTTTTCTTTTGGGGCCTTTTATGAATTAAATACAATCTTGCAGCTGAACGTTATCACCGGCAAAGCAGAACTCACAATAACTGTCATGTATTTGTATTAATAAATGTTATTTCAGGAGCTGTTGTGAGAAAAGTTCTTTTCTGGCTTAAGTGTGGCTTCATATTAGAAGACAGAATCCCTTCCAGCCTGTATTCTGTCTTAATTCAGCAGGCAGTGCTGGGTTCATTAAGGCTTTAATTTTTTCTGGAGGCGCTTATAGCTATAATTTCTCCCTGGCTGAAGTGTGGCTTCATATCAGAGGTCAAAACCCCTTCCAACCTGTGTGTTGTCAGTTAAAAGACAGACAGTGTTGGGGTATATAAGGATTTGATTGTCTGGAAGCGCTTGCAGCTAATAACTTTTAATTAATACAGTTAAGACTAGAAATCTTTGTATTTCTGTCTCCCTCCTCCCTTTCACGTGACAATATGTATAACCAAAAGAAAAAAAAAACAAAACAGAAAAGAACAAGCAACAACACCTTAACCAAAACTTTCAAAGAAATCAAGTCCTCTCTCCTCCCCTTTGGCTCAGGTATATTTACAGACAGCAGGAGGCGATGCTGCACCTTGGGAGGCAGTGGCTGCTGTGACTCACAGGCTCCGGCAAGGCAAAAACAGAGGGTGTGGAAAGGTACTGGTTCCAAAAACTCACATGGGAATGGTGGCCACAGGGGATGGGCTGAAACCTCTCCCGTGGGAAGTGTAGAGATCCTCTCCCTGTCCTTTGTCCAAAAACTTTCGGGAGGTTAGCAGCTTCTCTGCAGATGGTGTTGGCCCTCAAGGAGTCCGTAACAAATCCAGGTAGTGGTGACTATTCTCTCCAAAGAACAGCACAGGGCATGGAGTCAGGCACCAAGCCAGGGGACCCCCTCCAAGTACTTCCACCTGTCCAGCAAACGGTGGCTGGAACACACAGCAGCCAGAGGAGAGAACTGTGGCGAAAACCCGGAAACCTCACTCTGTGCCACCCAGCTCCCTCCAGTCCTCCCCCCAGCCATCATGTTGGAATACAAGGCTATTAGCCATCCCCTTTGTTTAGACACTTAGCTGGCTATGGGAACTTGTCGGTGGTAGGGGATTGGGTTTCCAGAAGCCATCTCTCCTGGCCCTCAACTCCCAAACTATAGTGTTGGTTAGGGATAGGAAAAAAGAATCATGAAAGGTTTTGAAACTGTAACATCACCACAGAAACTCAACCTCAGGCTTTAGATATTCAAAGCCCCTCTTCCATCCATTCAGACTAACACCCTAACTCATCCGAGATCCCTGGTAAAGACAAAGTCCTCATGTTCTGCACCACCCTGTAGCACAGGCATCGCCTTTGCCCAGGTACGTTGGCTGTGCTCAGTTCTGCTCTACTTGCTGTCATTGCCACTGAGTGCTGACAGCTCAGGAAGTGGGCACAGCAGTTCTTCCTGCTGCAAAATACTTTACTGACACACATCATGGTTTTAAGGAACCATTCTTCTGGTCTGTCACTAAATGCTAAATTATGTTAATTCACAGTCTGAGTAATTTTGCATACTGGTGGGGTTTTTTTTACTCCCACATTTTTAGTATTTGTAATAAATGTCACTGACAAGATTAGTTCAGTTGGAGGGTCCCATTGTTTTAGCTAGGACCCAAAAAACCCACAATGAGTTTTAAAAATCACCATGCAATTACATGATTACTAAATAATTCAAGTATATGAGAGCAAGTTTGCATTGAATATAACTTGGGTTATACACAACGGATTGTTCCAGTATTTGCAGGGTATAAAAAGCCATAGGCTTCAATCATTATAATCTCTTGAGTATTCTCTGTTTCAACATCCATGTTCTATAATGACAAACAACAATATTTGACTCTCAATTACATTTTTCTGACTCCTATAGCATGTTTCCCTACTGACAATGGCAAAGCCCCAGCTGTAATTTGGTAACTGTGTCTCACACTTCAAATAATGCTTTATATTTAGGTTTTGAAATCTGTTTAGTTTAACTGTTTATAGTAGGATTACATTGTCACAATTCACAAAACACAAACATTTTTATCAGGAATCTTTTAATACATTCTAGAAAGTCCTACTCACTACGTATTAAAGCTGACCTGTGGCATTACCTTTTGCACAATTTATGTTTCTGAAACAAAAATCTTTATGACAGAGTGACATTTGCAAAAAGAAATACACTGAAGAAAAATGCTAGGAAGTGCAGTTATTCTCATAAATAAACATAACTATCATTTTTAGACTGATGCTGTACAAAAAGATCTGAATCTCAGATTCCAAAATAATACTGTGCCCAACTTTGCACAGATAACTTTCAGTTCCTGAAACAGCTTCCACCTTGGAACACCATAGTATGTACAATTTTTCTTTTATTAGTTAATCTCACAGTTTTGCTTCATTATCATAAATAAAATTCTGGGACAACAGCATGACAATTTAATTGACTAGGATTCATTCTGTTGTAATGACCTAAGTGCATGGACTAAAGATATGGAAGCTATCTATTTATAATTTTATATACCGAAAAAGATTGTCAGACATCTAGAGCTGTATGTTATTTTAGAGTGTATACTAAAACAGCCTCAGAAGCAGAATGAAAATTCTCTGCTGTATTGCATACTCTGAGGTTTTCTGAGGTGTAACTGCATGTTGGTTTATTGTAGCCAATATTCCTAGACTTTCTCTAGCAAAGTTGCCTGGTGATTTCCAGCATCAGATAAATGCCAAAAGAGAAGCAGAGTTAAAAAAAAAAAGTTTTCAAAAGTTTAAGAAATCATTAATGTGAATCATGTGATATTCAGCTAGAGAAATTTCTCAACTCAACTAATTCCCAAAGTACTGGGCTCGATTCTATAACTGCTGCTGAAGCTGGAAAATACTGTGAGAAGATACAATATTCTGAACACATTTATACAAAATCAGGCAAAAAGTATGTGATTCATGGTGTTTACACTTCAGTTATTTTCTCGCAGACTGAAATACCATGGGTAAACTTGAAGCTCATAGAAAACAAGTAGTAAGTAAGAAACAACATATAGTAACCTGAATAAGATGTATTCCTGCCAGTCTTAAGAGCCAGGTATAAATCAGGAGAGATGTTTTCTAAAAAATTTATATCAAATACCATAATAAGCACACAATGCATAGTAAACAAGAATAAACACAGTTAGTAAACAAGAATAAATATAGTAATCTTCCTTCCAGATAAGTTTTCTAACAGTCATTTAATTCTGTGACAGTTGAGACACTAGAAAATATATACATAATTATCCTTATCTCTTATATCATGACATAAAATGCCAACAATCAAGTTCAGACTCCTTGACTGCCAAGAGATATATGAAAATATAAATAAATGCAGAAAAATGTTATTAATCCATGTGTTTTACCTATGACAGTTCAGTCCCTTTATTTGATGGGGGCATTATTACAATCATGCAACTTAAACTTATAACTTAAAAGGGCAGAGTTTAATAATATATTTGGTATATGGACCAAGATGTCTAAGGCTTTAAGAAAACATCAGCATGCATACAGTGTCAACTGAATAGTCACAGATTAACAGGTATCAAAGAGTTGTAGTCTGTGCCAATCCATCCTAAAATGAGACTTTTTTTGAAAGGTGATACATATTTAAGATAAGGAGGACAAGAATAGGTGTCAGCACATAAATTATTGTTAATTCCATAGGAGACCTCAGAATCACCTCAAAGGTGATAAAGACAAAAAGTTAAAGAATCTGATTATTTTTTAATTTGCCTTTAAAAATTGTTCATGTTTGTATTTCATTTTATCTAATATTTTTATGACATAAGATGAATGGAAGAGACTTCAACAAAATGTCTCAAGTCTGAGGAAGGTGCTTTAACCTTAGGACTATTGTATAAAAGGCAAGTACTCTGAGCAGATACAGACAAAAATAAATTGTAATCAGCTCCTGAAAGCTGAACTGGAGAGGTGCCATACTGCAATTTTTCCATGGGCTTGATTCAGGGCTGCAAGCAGGGGCCTATGCTCTCAAAAGCGATGAAACATCAGTGAAATCCCATTGTTCTGTATTTCCCATTTATCCAAATCTATGTTATTCACTTACTCAAAGTGCTGACTTTTAGGAACTCTTTATTGTACAGGCCAAAGCACTATGTCAGGAGTCTGAGCACAGCACCTTCACACGAGGGTTCAGACATAAGCAGCCAGATGCCCTAAATTTCTAAATTACTTAAACTCAGATCCTCCTGAAACAGAACAAAATCTGCTATTAGCATTTCATAAAGTAATTTATGAAAGTCTGCACTATGAAAATTGCCTAAGTGTACAAGCAGGCTTTTAGGTAACTTTTTTTTCATGCCATTCTTTTCTTCTCTTTGGTCAATACTACAGAAAGACAGAATAATCTCCCTCAACCTCCTGGTAGTTCTCTTCTTAATGCAGTCCAGCAGGCTGTTGACTGCTTTTGCCACTGGAACACATCACTGATTCACATTCAGCTTATTGACCAGGACTTCCAGGTCCTTTTCTGTAAAAGTGCTTTCCCCCAAAATCGTTCCCAAAATGTATTGCTGCCTGAGGCTGTTCCTCTGGTGCAGGACTCAGTATCTCCTTTTGTTGAATTTTGAGATTCCTACTGGCCTATATTTCCAACTAATTGTGATCTATCTGAACAACTGTACTGATCTATAAACCACCCCTCCCACTTTTATATCACTTCCACACTTGTTGAGGGTACACTTCGACCCATCATCCAAGTAATTAATGAAAATATTAAACAGGATAGGACCCAGTATCATCCCCAGATACACAAGTGACTAATCTCCAGCTGGACTTCATGTCACAGGTCATAACCCCTTAAACCCTGCAGTTCAGCCACTTTTTAATCCACTTCATTGTCTGCTTATCTATTTCATAGTTCTTCAGCTTGACTACAATGATGTAATGTATTGGAAAGATTTGCTAAGGCCAAAAAACCAATATCCACTATACTCTCTTCAGCCACCAATCCAGTCATCTCATCATCTCTTGCCACCCTCAAAAACTTCTCCTACTAACTGCAATCTTTCACAGATAACCAAGTACAGCCTTTCAGTGACACTGACCAGCTCCCTCATCACTAGTAGGTCCATCAGACTTAAATACACTCAACCCGCTTAGATGCTCTCTAACCTGATGTGAGTATTTAAAAAGTTCTTTGAGTTAGGAAGGCTTTTGGAGCTGCAGGCAGTTCTTCTAGGCCTCAGCAGCTGGTACCTTTTGGTACGAGGATGAGAACACTGAAAGTTAATTAATCTTGTGAGAAAAACTAGCAGGCTAACAAAAACAAAGTGAGATAAAGAGGTTTTGGGAGAAGTTAGCATGAGAATGGAATGTTGAGGAGATAAATTTCTCATGGAACAGAGTACATGTGGACAGAGTGGCATCAAATTAGAAGCTGTAATAAAGTTTACGGACACTGCTATACAACCTATGGGACTAGGCCATGGGTGAGATTTTAATATATATACTGTGTAACTTGTAGTTAGAAAGGGCTTGCTTTTTTCTAATTTTTTCCTTCTTTTTCTTTCTTAATAAACTATCTTGTGTGTGACACGTGCAAGCTGTGTCCCTTTTTTGGCCACCACAACCTGATCCCCATCCACTGAGGGTAAGTCTCTCTTGCTCCAGACTTTACCACTGATCTCAGGGATGTGGGAATCCCAAAGACAGTGAAGCTGTTGAGTGCCTCAGCCCTTTCCATACCCTTTGTCCCCATGCACCCAGATACATCCATGTTCCCTGTTATTTGTTCTGCTGATGATTAAACCTGTAGAAGCCTTTCTTGTTGCCCTTACCATCCCTTGCAAGATTCAGCTCCAGGTAGTCTTTGGTTTCCTTAACACTGTTCCCATGCATGCTTGGATAGGGTCTCCATGTTCCTACAAGATCATATATCCCTGCTTCCTCCTCTTGTAATCTTCCCTTTCATGTTTTAATTTTTAAAGGCCTCTTTATAAATATATATTTGTATGATGGAATTAAATCCAATTACTTTATTTACCATTATGTGCATGTGTGTATGTGCACATGTGTGTGCATAGCTTCAGCACCACAAAAAGTTCCCAATGTTAATCAACCCAGTAGCGATAACCCATATATCAAATGCAACTTTTTTATGTTCCTATAACAGAATTCAACCACTAACATCAAATTAATAATGTTCTGTGGTGAAGTAATTACACAGTTCCCCAATTAATCAATAATCAGTGCAATCATTTGCAACCCTATCTTCTGAGGTAGTCCTGATTCCCCTAGCAGAAAAATCTGCACTGCTAAAAGTAGCCTGACTCATATGCCAGTTACAATCACTTGCAGTTTCAGAATTTTTCTTGTCTCACTGAGATTATATGACTACATATGTGTTTGAATACTTGGCTGATGTCATCACGAGACCTCTCAAAGATTTTTGAACAGTCTTGGGAATTCGGAGAGGTCCCAGGTCAACTGGAAGCTGCCAAAACTTGTCCTGATTTACAAGAAAGTCAAGAGTGACCCTGGAAACCAGAGGCCTGTCAGTCTCACGTCAGTGCCTGGTAAAATTATGGAGATTATTCTAGGAGTTATTGAAAAACACCTGAAAGACAACACAGACATTGCTCACAGCTGTCACAGCTTCATGAGAGGAAAGTCCTGCATAACCAACCTAATTTCCTTTCCCAGCAAGTTGATTAAGGGAAGCCAGTTGATGCAATCTGTTTGGATTTCAGTAAAGCTTTTGATACTCTTTCTCACAAGATCCTTCTGGACAAAATGTCCAGCACACAGATGGATAAACACATCATGTTGTGGGTGAGCAATTGCTTACAGGTTGGGCAAAAAGGGTTTTAGTAAATGGGGTTACATCAGACTGGTGACCAATCATTAGCAGAGTTCCACAGGGCTGCAATTTAGGGTCAATGCTCTTCAATGTCTTCATATATAACTTAGATACAGGACCTAAAAAATACTACACAAGTTTGCTTATTACATGAATTTGGGAAGAGCTATTGACTCCCTCTAAGGCAGGGATGCCCTGCAGAGAGATCCTGACAAATTAGAAGGCTGGGCAATCACCAGCCATATGAAATTTAACAAGGGCAGGTGCTGGATTCAGCACCTGGGATGGGGCAACACTGGAACAGACTGGGGAAAAGAAGGCTGGAGAGCAGCTCTGTGGAAAGGGACCTGGGGGTCCTGGTTGATGGCAAATTGAAGTATGAGTCAGCAGTGCCCTGGCAGCCAGGAGGGCCAACGGTGTCCTGCGGGGCACCAGGCAAAGCAGCAGCAGCTGATCGAGGGAGGGGATTGTTCTGCTCTGCTCTGGTGCAGCCTCTCCTTGAATATTGTGTGCAGTTTTGGGCACCACAATATAAGAAAGATATTCAGCTGTTAGTGTCCAAAGGAAGGCCATGAAGATGGAAAAGGGTTTAAAGGGGAAGCCGTACGAGAAGTGGCTGAGGTTGCTTGGTTCATTCAACCTGGAGAAGGGAGGGGAGACCTCATCACTTTGTACAGCTTCCTCATGAGGGGAAGTGAAGGGGCAGGTGCTGATCTCTGCTCTCTGATGGTCAGTGACAGGACCTGAAGGAACAGCATGAAGCTCTCAGGGAAGGTTTAGTCTGGATAGTAGAAGAAGGATTTTCACACAGAGGGTGGTTGGGCACTGGAACAGGCTCCCCAGGGAAGTGATCACAGCACCAAGCCTGACAGAGCTTAAGAAGCATTTGGACAATGCTCTCAGGCACATGGTGCAGGTTGACCTATGCAGGGTCAGGAGTTGGACTTGATAATTCTTGTGGTTCCCCTCTAGCTCAGGATAGTCTGCTATTCTATGAGTATGTACAGAAAAAAATCACTATAACAGTGGGTTTTCAGAGAAGACCCCCAAGGCCACACCTGCGATGATTTTTCCTTACTCATTTTGGACAACATCCACTTAGCACTCTTCAGAAATATTCACAAATGTTATCTTGCCAAAGCAGCTATTGCATTTTCTTAGACAACAGTTGTAATAATTCTGTTCATATAATCTCAAAGCGCTCCCAGAAGGGATCTCTGGGGAGCATCTACTCCAGTCTTTCATTCATATCATTTCCAGTTAGATCAGTTTCTTCAGAAATTTATCTATTTGTGTTTTAATTATCTCCAAGGAAGGAGATTTTGTGTGGATCCTCTCTGGGAAATATGTTCCTGTATCTTATCACTGTTGTGGTAAAAAAAAAAATTCAATATCTAATTGGATTTTCTGTTGTGACACCTTGTGTCCTCCTATTTCTATTTACAGAGCACATCCAGGAAAGGTCCAGTTCCATCTTCTCTACAGCTTTCCAACAGCTGGAAGATCCCTGTTTTGTTTTCTTATGACTGAACAAGCTCATCTCTGCCTGTACATTATACACTCAATTCAATTTAGTGCCATCTGGTAGATTTGCTCCACTACATTACCATCTTACTCACACTGGGAATCCAAAACTGTACTTCAGAGGCAGCTTCACAGCTGATGAGTCAGAGGGCTGAAACACTTTTCACCCTGCTCGTACATTACATTACAGCTACCCTAAACTCACGTAACACACTAGCAAGGCACGTTTGCCTAAGTGGAACTGGACTGAGTCTACCTACTTCATTTGTTCTTAAACGTGCTCCTTTCTCTAGATGGGAGCACAACGGGATGCATATCTAGATCAGTCAGCTTAAATTCCATTCTCTGAGTACAGACGGACTATTCGATGCAGGATTTGTTTACTGTTGAGGGAGGGGTTTTTTTTTAATTCCATACTTGCTCCAGAGCACTCAGACTATTTAGACTCATGCCACAACCTGGATTAATTTCCAGTTCTAAACTATCAGGTCTCTTTGTCTTAATTTATTTTTATAACATAATATTTTCCACTATTGGCAAAGAGCTGCAGGAGTTCCAAAAATAGCTACAATGGCAGACACCCTGTAAATCATAAGTCATGTGGATTGCCAAATTTTTAAATTGTAAATTATTTTGGTTTTCTTTTCATCTAGCTGAAGAGTAACTAATGCTACTATTTGGATAATAAAAGTTGTGGAAGAATAATAATTTATGGTAAAAGTCTTTGCTTAGTAGCTGTAGTCAGGAGCCTTGATTTTGTGGAAAAACACACACACAGTAGAAGACATGGACAAGAATAAACATGTTCAACTCCATATATAGTCCAGTATGAGCTACCAAGGGAAGAGCCATTTTGGCACAGATCCAACACAGCCCCTGGTGAGGTACCAAAGAAAATCACAGCACTACATCTGTTAGGGGCAGGACAAAGTGCTGAAGCCAAAAGCATACTCCTGAACTTAATCCCCATTCCTAGCCCTCAATCAGTTACTATCTGGCCATAAAGAATCTAATTCATGAAGTGCTTTGATATCCAACAGTCACAGAGAGTTGCAGCTATGGATCAGCCCAGAAGTCCCACAGTTGGAGTGACTGCAGGCTTGTTGCTGCATCCAGTTCTAAACTATCAGACACCTCACACCTGCACAGCTGGGCTTTCCACCAGCTCCAGCAGAAATCCAAACCATGCAAATTGCTTTGCTGGGGTACCACGTTCTTGTAAAAGATGAAAGACAATGGCAAGTTCCCTTACCTCTGTCCAAAATTTACTCCTTTGGCACTTGGGCCTTCCCTGCCTTCTACAGACAAAGGGTTCAGTTCTATCTCTCCACTGCACAGTGCTCCAGTGACCATGTGCAGGGCTGTTCATGGGAGGTGATGTTTTCCCACAGCCAGAGAAGGCGCTCCTTGCTTGCACATCCTTCAACGGAGAGCAGCTGAAGGGAAGAGAAAAGGTAGGGAACCCTGTTCCCTCTCCTGGCTCCAGGTCCATCTCCATAACACATCCCCTGTGCTACCTAATGTAAAATACAGCCCTGGCCATTGGAAAGCTGGCCAGGAATAAAGGAGTAGAAATGCCCTTTGGCCAAGGAACTGCTCCAGTCACTACTTTATTGCATGTAAAAAAGCACTTTTCTCACTCTTTTAATCACATCTTTCACACTGTTCAAGAACAACAAACAAACAAAAAATTTACTCTGTTTTGGGGAGAAAAGCGATGAGGAGGGAGGGATGTATTTCTGCCTTCACAACAGTTTCTGGGTTCAATTTTTACGGTACTGACAAAACTCCGGTGACAGCAGCCCAGTGACTGAGGACAGGCTAACTGGGTGCTGACTGCACTGATCTGTCTCAGCTTGGTGGTAATTTTGGATTCCATTTCCTTTATTGTGTCACCTTTTACTAAAATTGTATCAGAAGACTAGTTGCTGCACAATTCCACACTGCACTCCCGGAGCACCAGAGATTCTACACAAAATATGCAAGAACCAACCTCACTGTCTCTCTCTATTCTGTATTTTTAATACAAACCTCTCATCCTGGGATAAATGTTTGTTTGCTTAGGGACAATAGTCAAAAAAGCACTTATTTCAAGTTTCAGCAAAAATCCAGGAAAGAAGTCCCCATATTTCCTTTTTTACTTTTACTTCTTTTAGATTCCACATTCATTCTTCTATATTGTCTATCAGTGCATCAACAGCTATTCAGAAATCTCTAGACCTAAGTCAGGCCATGAAAATTTTCAGACAATATCATAAGGGAAATGCTAATAGAAACGGATTTATCATTTCCAGCAGTGCTGTGTGGTACTGGTTTCTCCTGTGTATGACTAAGTGCCCTGAAATACTTAACACAATCTTAATAATTAAGTAACATGGACTCAGAAGCTTTGTTACATGACAGAAATAACTGCAAGCTTACTTCAGCTATTTAGAAGAATTAATGCAAGGATATCACTTTTATTCCTGCTATTTTGACCCATCTGCAAGACAAAATCTTTGTTCTTTTCAATATTTTGTATGGAGAGATGCCATGCAGGAAGAATAATATATTGGAAGCTAGCAATATCTGTTAGCATGCAATGGTATCAGCCACAGAATGAACTCATTTGGGGAGTCTGAACATTCTGTAAGTCAGGTAATGAAAAATTTTTGTGCTGTCAATTGAATAAATATTTTTGTTATGTGCAGTTTGTATCTATATCTTTCTGTAAAACTTTTGGATTTAGAGTACCAAGTGGGTATATTTTTATGGTCTCTTTACTGCTACTAAACTCTTGTTACTAGAAATTGCAATTCTTGTTTGCTATTTTTGTCACAAATGCATTACTATCTTCTCTGAAGTCCTTTATGAATCATTACACTTACAGATGGTGCAGACATAGTATTCTAGCTCTGACAATTTCTAAATATTCTGTATATCTTTCTCAAAATATTGAAGTGTTCATTTGTATTTATTAAAAATGCTTCACAGAAAAATGTTGTGGTACAGAAATAATCAGTAGATATGTCAGCTATCAGGCGTGACCTTTCAGTGCCGCTTTTTAACCAGTACACTTATCCTGGCTGTGGGATTCAAAATGGTAACAATATCTGTTAAGGAACCAAAGCACAAATATGTGCTTTCCATCTACACAATTCAAGAGAGAAGTAAAGGTAAATATGTTACAGGTAAGGAAACTTGAATGAAAGTATATGACTGGGATACCTTTTGCTAAAAGCTCAGAGAGCAAAGTAAACCAAAAATTGGTCTTGATACAAACATCAGAATACCAAATGGTCACAGAGAAATGGATTTAGGTATAAGGATCCATTTGAAGTAATCTCATTCTTACAGATTAAGTTAGATGCAGTGTAAATGTTGCTTTTACTGCTCACTTGGTTTTATTGAGGTATACAGAATTCTTCCCACTGGCAGAAATTGTTTCTTGGTTTATCTCAGAAACACATACATTGAAAATGCTGAAGCATTTCAATTAATAAATAAAAATCAATTTGAAAATACTGTGTTTCTCTCCACAGTTCCTACCCCAACACAAAACCAGGAAATTGAATATCCTTATCTCTTTCAAGGAAGAATACATTGTGGGGTAAGTTTAGGTAAAAAGAAAAAACCCAAACAAACAAACAAAAAACCCCAAACCCTTAAGAACATACTAAAGTTTTCTTTGTTTCATAAGGTTAAATTCCAGATGGTAGGGTAAAAAAGCATTAGCAGTAGGAAAAATATACTGAACATTTATTATTTACTAGCCGGAATTCAACATCAACTGGAATTTCTGAAAATACTTTGCATTTGCAAGAACATGCATGCCAAAGAAATTAGAGCACTCCCTACTCTCTGCAATCCTTCCTCACCAGATACACATGCAATTTGAGTTATAATAGTCATTTCCTAATTATTCTGTAACTCCGTTTCTATTTAGAGCACTCTGAGAGGCTTTACTCATGCTACGAAAAACATATCCAAGCCATCTCATCATATTTACTGAGAGGCACTGCTGCCAAGAACTAGGCACATAAAGCTCTCTCCTATATAGTTAAGAACATTTTTGGGACTCATATCTCAGCCTGCCTGAGGCTATCGAAAAAGGAAATGCGAAAACACAACAGTAGCCAAAGATAAGAAGTTAAGTGAGTTGAGACGATAGTAACTAAATGATTACTGCTCAGGAAGTCTATGGATAATATGCTAAATCTTATAGCTTTAGACTGAAAAAAAATTAAACAGCTAAACCTTTTCTGAGAAGATGGTGATTCAGTCCTGAAAGTACTTCCCACAAAGAGTAGTGTAAAGCATAGAGAGGTACATTTGTGAAGCCAAAACATATCAACATTTGAGCAAATGAAAGAGACTCAGGTGAATAGACTGGGCATTGTTTCCCTGGGTTGTAATGTCTCTGAGTACTGGGTTTTGTTAGGTTTTTTAATATGCTGTTTTGAATTAACCACCTGTCCTAGAAACCTAGAGAAATTATTCTGCCAGATATCTGTTTCCAAGCTTCAGCACAGGAGCAAGTCAGGGGTCCCCAAACATTCAAGTGCAGGATGATAGAGGGTTTAGGTCTAATCCTGCAGTTTGCAGATGGGGTGAAAGGCTGCTTATTTGCATAGAATATTTGCAAAAGATAAAGGTCAAAGATAAAGCCAAAGATAAAGGTCATCGCTCTGTGCTACATAATTAGGAATTTTGAAGGTATGGCACAGACGGAAGGCAGAGGCTGATGTAGCTAATGTTGTAGTTTGCAATTACCAGGACAAGTAGTAGAAACAGAAAAATCAGCAAGGGAATTTGCAATGCATGTGTTTTTCAGTAACACCAGTTATTATGCATAAATGTATATAAGTGTGAGGAATAAGCTCAAAGAGTAAAAAGACAGATACATGCTAACATGATGTGGTGATGGAGGGAAAAGGGTGATGGAGTTAAAAAATGAAGCATGAAATCAGAAAGCCTAAAAAAAGGAGAAGTAGACTAAAAGAATACATAGCTATATATTTACACACATACACTGTATGCATAAAGTGATAAGCAAAAAATCCACAGGAAATGAAAGGAAGTTTGCACACAGCTCAAGATTTTCAATGTTTTCAAGTAGATGTCAAAGATGGAGAAAGCATGGCAAATCCCTAGAGGGTTTGTAGGGTGACATAAGAGGGCAGAACAGACTTGTCTTCCCCATATTATTTTTTTATTATTGTAGAAAAAATGAAAAAGAAATGTAGAAGTTGAGAGTGAAAAAAAAAAACATGAACAATGAGAAGAAATTCAAAATGATTGGAAATAGGTTTCAAAAGTAGAAATAGACTAAAATAGAAAAAGCAATATGAACCCAAATACAGTAGTGTGCTAATCTAATGTTAGTAAAAATATGGAAAAGGAAGAAGAAATCTTCTGAAGTGTATGTATATACTTACATACACATATATCCTAATATTTATACAATCACTTTGAAATAGAAACATTGCTTATTTGATATATTTGAAAAAACCCACTAAACAATAAAAATAAAAATGTTGCTAAGTATGGAGTCATGTTTACTGTTAGGTATTACTTAGGATAATTGAGCAAGACTTCAGAAAGACTTACATTTACTACATAACAGAGAAACCACAGAAGTCCAAGTAGTCTGATAAAAAATCATTTCCTGAAAAGAAAACAAAATAAAAAATACTTTGACCTGAGATTATTAGTGCTTTCTGCAGCAAGGTTTTGCTTGCAGATACATATGAATTTAACAAAACTGTAATAATTCACAAGGGTGGTCCTGGATTTAGCAGTGCAAAATTGTGCTCTAAGAAGCAGATATTTGCAGCTAATAATGTTGCCAATACTACTCTTAGTAATGATTTTAAGATGTAAAACTTGAATATCTCCCTCCATGACATAAAGATCTCAGTCATTCCAATAAGAAAAACTTCAAGAGGTTAGAGAACACGGAAAAAACCTCAAGCCTGTCCAAATCACCAAAGTCACCCTGACAAAACATCTGAGATGGAATAATGTTTGGAAACATTCATCTGCAAAGGTACATCCCAGTCTCAAAAAGATCAACCACACTGACTGCTCAGGGAAATTTCTGTTCTTTGTAATGTGTTAAATGCCTTTAAAAGTAAGTGGTAGAAGCAAGAGCACTGATGTCCTTGGGAATTTTTCCCCTCACTGATACAAAGAGCAAGAATATATGCAATAATTAGTGGCATTTTTCTGGCCAGAAATAGATGCACACTACACTGCTACAATCAGCTTATACTACTTCTATAATCAACAGAGAAAAAGAATAATATGGTAAGGTACTAACGTCTTCCTAAACTCAACAAATGAAATAGATTACATGAATCATGCCACAGAAGTAAAAATACCATTAAAAGGGTGATGATTGCACAGGTCTGCATTACAAACATCTAAATTCAAACAAAGATAAAGACATGCATGACTGTTTCTTTACACCTTCAGGAAGTCCCACAGACTAATCACCTACATTAAGTAGTTTAATTATTTTATTTTAGCTAATATTCCATGAAATATGGCTAACTCCTATTTCATTCCCTCTATAGCCAAAATGTACTCAAAAAAAAAAAAAAAAGGCACTCCTGCGTGTTATATTCCCCTGGCTTCTTTTTATATTAAAGGCCTTTCTCACTTTTCATCCCTTCTATTATTTTCCCATCCAATTGAGATTTGTTTTACAAACCATTTGACTTCATACTTCACCTACATCATTAATTTCCTACAGTAGAGCTAAAAGCCTAGGCAGAGATAAATAGGTGAGTATAATACACCTCTGTTGTTTGGACAGAAAAAAAAGATTTAATTTGCATATGTGACTATATGTGAGTGGATTAAAATATGTTGTTTTGGTAGCTTATCCATTTCAGTTTCCAAAAATACACACTTTAAAATGAAAACAGTAATTTCCAAGTCCTAATTTCAGGCTTCAAAAATGGCCAGAATATGTTCCCCTCCCCAACAAACAAACCAGCATTTTGGAGGCTCTTAGACAAAGTATTCAGAATGTGCATTTAAATTACAGAAACATGGGTTGCAGCAATCTTGCTAACTTATTGTTATGATATGATACGGCTCAACAGATCAGAAGCATGAGCAGTGCAATGAGGAGACACTGAGGCAATTCGGGGAACTGAGGCTATTGAGCAGCCACCACCTGCCCATTAGCACTGTCCATCATGTCTTATGCTTTCTATTGCCACACAAGCAGGTAACATCAGTGCCTCTACCCACACTGAGATAAGAGTCCATCTAGAGAACAGCTGGCTTTCACAATTCCACAATTCACTTTTTAGTTTTATTTTATAATTTTGCTTTCTTTTCTCTCAGCAGCTTCCCTGTGCTTTTACATCTAGTTTTCGAAAACTGCTAAAAATCTATATATTGCACAAGAATTTCCCTGTTTAAAAAACAGCAAAAAAAAAGAAAGAAAAAATGACCTTATAAAGAAATATTTCTGTATTCAGAAAAGGCAAGGGATGTACAGCAAAATACAGGTAAAAATATGCAGGGGGTAGGGAGGAAGATGCAGGAGCAAAAATGTTTGCTGAGAACAAAAAATCCAGAACAGTTTGCTATAAAGTAAAATATCATTTAAAGATCTTCTGTTTCCACATGTGATAATTTCCCCAGGTACTCTAGCAAGCTTAGATTATGTTTCTTATTATGTAAAAGTGTCCTTCACTCTCTTTCTCATATTCCAAGTTTTAATACATAAAGACACATTGAATTGCCATTGTAAGTCACCCAAGAGCCCTTCAACTCATTTGTTTAGTATCACTTTTTCATTTTATGAAGCTCACAGAGAAGGCAACATGCAGGCTACAGAAATATTTTACTTTTATCTGCATGTAAGTCTTACAAGGATTCATATTTTTTCAGGGCTGTACATGTATTTTGGGGGAGTCACCATTTACCAACTCTTCATAAAGAAATGTCCAACTGAAAATAACTTTTTCCCCTCTAACTTTGAAGGTTGATTTCTTTTACTTTATTTTCTTCATTTTCAGCACTTCCCCATGGTCCCAGTCAAGCTGGGCTGAGCATATTTCCAGCAGTCTTTTGGCTTTGGAGACTGTTTTTTGACAGATGTGAGCACCCTTTGACCTTTTAGCTTTAGAATGCCTCATGATGAATGATTCAAACATCCTTTTCTAGCTTTCCTTATACAAATATATCAAAGTTCCTACTTGATGGCCAGAGTTTTATCTAAAATGAAAATAAGCCATTTATTCTATTTATTGCTATTTCAACCTAGCTACACTATTCTTTAGGGGGGAAAAAAAGAAAAGATCAACTATGACCCAGTTGCCAGTAGCTACCTATCCACAATAGACCTGTACAAAAGCTCTAGCTGTTCCTGACAAAGTTTCCAGACGTTTTTACTAAAAAGAAAAAAAAAAAAAAGGGCAAACACACTTTAGGAAGAGAATTCTGCTCTGATTTACACCAGAGGCAGAATTACCATAATATATTATACAGGAAGATGAGGGTGTATGGGTCCCTCAGACCCATAAGACAAGCAGAACTGAGTCTCTTTTACCTATTTGTAGGCACATTTAGAAAGCTTCATTTAGGTCAGATAGCAGTTTCTTGAAGAGGCAACAAGTCTACTTCAATGATTCTTTTGTGGTGTTCTGTGGAGGATCATTGTCATAGTTAGTAAAAATCCCTGGCCTTCCTGGAGTGTGTTTAGAACTTGTATTAGACTGGACTTTGCACAGTTTTGTTTAAAGAAGCAACAGATTCAAGGCAACACAGTGACAGAATTAACTGTCCTTATTTTTACACACTACCTTAAAGGAAACTGTACATCGGCCAAAATGTTGGGAGTTTTCCCCTCAAATAAAAGAAGTGTTCCTTTAAACTAGTCCAAAAGAGAATAATTTAGCCCTCTCACAGAGTGCTGCATCTTGTAGTTCACAGATGATCCTTTGTTTCCAGAACCAGCCTTCTGTGGCCTGTGCACCAGTCAAATACTGAAACAGTGACAGTGCTCATCTTATTTCTTCACAGGCTACTGGAAATCAGTTTGATTCCTTACCAAGACTCGGAAAAACAAGAATTGTCCTAAATCATTTTTCATTAATGATACCCCCAAAGGAGTATTAAAGTGGTACAGAATTTGTGGACTGCAAAATCATCAGCAAAGATGGAGAAAACACTGAGGCTTCTGTACAAGTTGTCTCTCCTTTTTTTGCTTTCACGTAAAACATGAAAGGAGAGGTGGGATAAAGGGAAGTGCTAGTATACACCATGTCATTTTAGAATCTTTCATCTTCTGTAACATTTTATCTAGTTTTTTTAGTGTCTCCTCTCAGGCAGTTGTACAGAGTAATCAGGACTCCCTTGAGCCACCTTTTCTCCAGGCTAAACAAGCCCAGTTCCCTCAGCTGCTCCTCATAACACTTGTGCTCCAGACCTTTCACCAGCTCTGTTGCCCTTCTCTGGACACACTTCAGCACCTCAATGTCTTTCTTGTAGCGAGGGGCCCAAAGCTAATATTGCTAATGATCAAAATATACTATGTACCTTGGGACTAGTGTGCAAAGCCAAAGTTGTTGCACCAATGTAGTCTTATATGAATAACAATAATAAATAATAATAAAGCATATCCACAGTAGAAATGCCAGTAGAACTCGGTGTAAGCTGGTTCATGGTGAGAAATCACCAGACAGGTAACTTGAAATTGCCTGAAGAAAAAATAGCTTAAGAGTTTTAGAAACATTATCAGCAGGAAGCTCCCCTATGGAGGAAGCTTTTATAGTGGGCTGAGGAAAGTCTTTCTTATTCACATTCTTTCAACTTACAGATAGAAGATTCTCTGAATAGCAATGAAAGGAAAGCTGCTTCTCTATTCAGTTTCTTTGTTCCACTTCAGATACAAGAAAGACAGATATATCTATCCAGTGTCTAGTGCTACATTCCCTTTTGCATTCCATTTTCTTCCAATTTTTCCTTAACATCTTACAGCCTTTTGGCTATCATTTCTTTTATTAAGCAAAGAATGTGCAGGATGTGATCTTTAGCAATCATGAATGATCTGGGAAAGACAATGAACAATATTTTAAATAAACATTCTAAATAATAAAATGTATTTTAAAATTGTGACTAGAAAGAACTGCAATAGTATCTGGCAATCCTGAGTAACTACATAAGAAATGGGACACAGAAAATTTCACATCAAGGGAAAGAAATACCTCTAACTGCCCCTATTATTATCTCTCAAAGCAAATATTGGTGATAATTCTCTAAAAGCATTAGTTCCAAGTCAAGCAATAAGTAATAAATACATTTCTAATAAACTAACTACTTACATAAGGGAAGATATGCTAAGAATTGTTCTCATACCCCTTTTTTTTCCTACACATGTGTTATCAATCATTGCCAGAGACAAGACAATTTCTATTTAGGTTCTGATCTGGTCCAGTTCTCAGACGAAGATGCAAACTCATGCATTTATCCCATTTATGTCCATGTTGAGCCCACATAATTTAACAAGAAACTGCAGAAAAAATGGTGGAAATCTAGGAAATCAAACAATTATGATAATTAAGTCTATAGAAAAATTCCATCTTGTGTTAAAAAAAAAAAAAGAAGAAAAAATAGGAAAGATCCCTGCCTCTTATAACCTTTATATTAGAAAAGTGTACTGAAGACTCAGCTGTATAATGATTATTGACATTCTTCCATTGGCAATATTAAACAAAAGAGTCAAATTTTAGAGTCCTGGCTCGAACTACCATTTTGTTCCTTTGGTGCTTTCAATCTACTGTAAGTTTAGTACATAATATGTAACAGAAGGGACTCCACAAAAATGTGTCAGGAATTTGAATTTATTTGTTTTCTGTCATTTAGAAATTGAAATAATTAAATGTTTGCATCTCATATTTAGAACCAAAGCTCCCTTACTATAAAATGTTTAATTAAATTGCTGTTCTTTTTACCTCTGCGTTTATGGATTGCTATTTTTCTACAGCACATTCCTTCAGGTAACACCTCTTTCTCTCTTACTTTCCTACTACAGTAGAAATTCTTATATGTACAGTCCTTATGTTTTACTTGACATATGAATGTCAAGAGAATAATCAAGCATACAATAAATATGATGGATGGATCTTTTTAGGTCCTGACTTTTAGCTGGTTTAAATTAAAAGAGTTCTGTAGCAGTTCATATAACTATAATTTTTGAAATTACTTACTAGATTTCGTAAATATTTTCTTAAACATCAAAAATATTTCACTGCCTAAAAATAAAGGCTAAAATTCTAGTCTCCTAACAGAATTACACTTGTCACGTCTCGTCAGACTCTTGCAGAAGTGCTCAAAGCACAATTCCAACAAGCAGAGCAGGATATTTCTTACAGATGATGGACCATACTGCACGTTTCAGTCAGTTTTCTAGCTTCCTTGCAAGTATACGTGTTTCTTCCACTATATCCCTGATTAAATCTCTGTGAAGGTCACCTTCAAAATTAGAATACGAGAAAGCTGAAGGGGGATCTTCTACACAGGACTGCAGCATCACCTGAATGTTTGCTTTGATGTGAATGGATTCTATCTGACCATAATTTTTTTCCACATTTATTTAATTAAAATATGCAAGTTAGAATACACAATTTAGAATCTGTGATTCTGAGTGCCTAAGGAAATTAAACTGTGGTCCATTGACCAAAACCCTGAGAATAAAAATTAGTAAGCAGATGAAAGGCACTTAAACTCTGGCAATCACATCAAACTGGGTGTCTGAAGGTATGCCACATTTCTCAAATACAATTGTGAGAATGGAGGGGGAAACAGATTATCATATTATTCATAAACCTCAGAGTTCACTCTGATTTAAAGAAGCAATTTTCTCCTGAGCACTAGTAATTTTTTAGGAAGTGCTATTAAATAATTACTCAAGGATATTTTAGGAAAATAGAAGTAACTTAGGCATTTGTAGCTTTCCTTTTTTTTTTTTAATGAAGCTAGAATATTCGTAAGGAAGCATGATCTAACAGTTCTAAATGCTATGTAAAATGAGTCAAGTCAACTACTCTGAATACTGCTTTGCACCAATTTCCACAGAAGAAAATGAGATTCAGTGACTTTTCAATACATACAAAAGTAATGGGGAATTACAATTATTCATTAAATATTGCCATACTAGGGAAACCCAAGTTGAATCATGATAAGCAAAGAAGATGGATCTACATGCTTGATTCTTCAACAGAGAACTTGCAGGTCTTCCATCAGCATATGAAAATAGTGCAAAATAAAACTAATGCACTGTACAATCTGTGAGCAAGAAAAGCTCTCTAAACTTTGAACTGTATTTTCAAGAACTTTAGATGCAAAGAATCATTGTGCGTGCACACAGGTAAAAATACTCCACATTGCAAGCCAAGACAAAGAAAAAGTTGATTAATAACACAAACTTCCAGAACTGTTCAGTGTGCAAGTTACACCCAAACCACTACTACTTCTCTATACTTATCTGAGAAAAAAAGTCAGATTGTAAATTCTAGGTTCAAGATGATACTGCACTTCACATAAGAGGTATTGAATGATTCTGCCAATCTATAATCAGCATAGCTAGGCTAAAAATATAGTAACAATGTAAGGTCATATCTAGCCAATATAAAGTCTATCTAGGTTTCACTCCCATGATTCAAAAGTCAGTCAGGTAAGTTCACTACATTTTATTTACATACACATTGTTGATTTCATCAATTTTAGTTTTAGTTCACCACTGCCTGGTGCAGGAGTACCAATGTAAACAAATTAAAGCAAAAGCTACCTGCAGAGGGGCAGCAGAGAGGTTAGCAGATCGTCCACTACACAGAACACTTTCATCTACTTCAGAGACATGAAAATATGCAACAGTACATGCTCGAAGGAAATCAAAGAAAGATGAAGTTAGCACAAAAATCTATGAGCTTCCTACGGTTTTACCTGTTAGAAGGTAAAGGTGGATTTTGTTCAGAAAGCTTATTTAAATATGCCCTAAGTAAACATAACATCTCTTGATGTCCCCCACATTCCCTTTCTGTAAAATTTTCAGAACTGTACCATCACATTTACTGTAAGCTGATTTCTCAGAGACAGTCTCTACCTGCTTCTTGCCAGAGGGGTGGATGACATGCAAAAACTGACTGTGACACTTACTTTCCCACCACCACAGGTCTTCCAGCTTTCCATAAGACTCTCAATATGTCATCCATCTAATTTTTTAAAATATGTTGTTTCTATTCTTTCTATTGCTGTTAAACAATCAAAACAACATAACATATGTTTGTTTCCCTCTATATTAAAAGAAAATAGAATGCGTCTAGAAGTCAACATATGAACTAATCAGATGAGGCTATTACTTCACAAAACACTGTGGTGAATACTCTCTTCCCCTTTTGGTCTACCAAGAAGCTCCAAAGCTGCCATGGACAACATGAAGTGATGCATTTCCATCAGGACTGAGAGGATCTGTGTACAAAGTTGAT
Source organism: Sakesphorus luctuosus (assembly GCA_013396695.1). Classification (NCBI taxonomy): domain Eukaryota; kingdom Metazoa; phylum Chordata; class Aves; order Passeriformes; family Thamnophilidae; genus Sakesphorus; species Sakesphorus luctuosus. The sequence goes on along the minus strand of VWZD01002021.1, from coordinate 856,062 downwards.
TACTTCTGCTGTTTCAGGTGCTCTGTTTCCCTCACTCACTACAGGTCAGAGAAGCCACCATGGCTGGCAAGAATCAAGAAGAGAACAGAAATCACAGTTTACTGCTCTGTCATGAGGTTCCCACATCTACAGCTGACTCAAGATGAAGCTGGAGATCTCTGAATTTAACAAATTGCTGCTGCTGTTGTTACTTGTTTTTCACTTCTTCACTACAATGAGCAAATAGTTAAAGGGGGAGCTACCTTGTTTGATTCACAGAGCCAGAGATAATTTTTTTCTGTGTTTCTTTACAAAACTAAGTAGTATCTGAAAGTTCACAATCAGGGGAAGAGGAGAGAGAGAAGAGGGGAAAGGGGAGAGGGGAGAGAGTACAGAATGCATGTGTATTGGGTCTGTCCGAGATGGAGTTCATTTCCCCGTAACAGCCCTCACAATGCTGTGCTTTGCATTGGTATCTAGAAAAGTGTTGGTAATACACCAGTGTTTTAGCTACTGCAGAGCACAGCATCAGCACTGTAAAATTCCTTCCCTGAGTGAGGGCAAGATCCTGGGAGGGGACACAAGTAGGCCATCTGACCCAAACTAACCAAAGTAATATTCCATACCATATGATGTCACTCAGATATAAAAGCTAAGGAAAGACTATTAATAGTGGGGCTGGGTGAGCTCTTGGTGTCCAGCCAAGGTCAACCCATCACAGCACCATAGCACCAGATTCTGAGCTCATTTCTGAATACAGTCTAATCAGGTAAAATCAGCTTTGTAACTCATAGCTAATGAGCTAGTCAGTACTTGTTAACTAAGGTGTGAAATCAGGGAATTCAGTGCAAGGGGACCTACGCTGTTTTCTACCCAGTTACCTTCAACAGCTCTGTGACATCCTGTGTGGAGGCTCTGACAGAACAACCGCAGCTGGAACTGCAAACTCACTGGGGTGTAGTATCTCCATGTGTCTTAGAGCAAATGATTTCTTGTTACATTAAAGCAGAAAGCCTGATGCAATGATGTTATTCAAAACACAAATTTAATGCAGATAAAGTAGTCTGATATCCCTGAACACCATATCTAAGCTTACTGATGTGTCTTGGTTTTGTCTTGGTTTCCCAGCCCTGAGCTGCCCCTCCTTCTCCCTCCATTCCTCAAAGCAGGGAAAAGGAAAAAGGAAAAAAAAACAACTTGAAAGAAACTGAGTTAAGTCAGGATATATATATGTATATTTCTAAATGCTTACAATTATATGTATACAATCTGCACCCACAATAGGAAAAGGGAAGGGGGAAACAGGGACAACAAAGAGACAAAACAGTAGCAATAGGTACCAAACACTCCCACCCACCCCCCAAGTAAACCAGTACAATACAATCCTACCAACCACTCTCAGAAGAAAACCAGATGCCCCTTTCTCACACCCTCTCACTCGCGTCTTCTCTCTGATATTCTGTGTGGCTCCGATAAGGGACCGAGAGCAGAAAAAACTCCTTGCTCCCAACCCTAGCGGGAAACAGAACAAACTACTTCCTATCTCCCTGTCTCATATCCTCCCTTGTCCCATGGGAGGAGAAAAAAAAATGGGTGAGGAATACCTGACAAGCCCCTTCCTAGTTACAGCTGGTTACCAGGGAAGGCCTGGATCAAACCATCACACTGATGTCTTCCTCTCCACTTCTTCAATTTGTCTCATGGGTTTGCATGCTTAAATCTGTCTCTGCAAAAAAGTGGCTAAGTAAAACTAGCTACATTAAGCTGCCCAGTCAAAGAAAGTAACAGAAGTAAAATACAAGCTCTTTGAATGTAGAAAAAGAGGTTACAGAATCACAGAATGGGTTAGCTGGAGGGGACCTGTAAAGATCAACTAGTCCCACTCCCCTGCCATGGGCAGGGACACTTTCCACTAGACCAGGTTACTTAGGGTTACATCCAACCTGGTCTTGAACAGTTCCAAGAATGGGGAATTCATAGCTTCTCTAGGCAACCTGTTCCAGTATCTCATCACCATCTTTATAAAGAATTATTTCCTTATAGCCAATCTAAATCTCTCCTCTTCTACTTTACAACTACTGACTTTGACAGGTCACTACAGGCCCTGGTAAAAAGTCTTGTAAACACCCTTTAATGATTAAAAAGGATGCAATAAGGTCTCTTCTTTAGGCCAAACAAACTCCATCTCTCTCAGCTGTTGTCCACAGGAGGGGTGTTCCAGCATCTGATCATTTTCACGGCCCTCCTCTGGACCCTCTCTAACAGGTTCATGTCTTTCTTGTACTGGTAGCCCAAGAGCTGAACACATTTCTCCAGGTGAGGTCTCACAAGAGTAGAGGGACAGAATCGCCTCCCTTGACCTGCTGGTCTCACTTATCTTGGTGCAGCTCAGGGTGCAGTTGGCTTTCTGGGCTGTAAGCACTCATTGTCGGGTCATGCCCAGTTTTTCAAGCAGCGATATTCCCCAAGTCCTCCACAAGGCTGCTATCATTCCATTGATCTCCCAGTCTCTACTTATATTGGGGATTGCATTGACCCAGGTACAGGACCTTGCATGTGGCCTTGTTAAACTTCGTGCATTTTTCACATTAGCCCACTCCTCCAGCCTGCACACCCCTCTGGATGTCATCCCTTCACTCCAGCATATCAACTGCTCTGCTTAGCTTGGGGTTGGGTTGTGTGCTCATGTTCTGCAAGATATATAAGGCACATTAAACATTGCTTTTGTATCTACATAGTTCCAAATTGGTCTGGCTGTGTCTTCAGCAGGTCCAAGCAGGCTATTTTATAAGCTTACACGTACAGATGCAATTAGGAGGACTGCAGACTAAGCCTATGTATCAGGCCTTGGAAGCAGTTATGCATGCATTGTCAACCTTAATTTAATGTCCCAGGGGAATAAGAGAAGGCTGATTGCTCTCCTGTATGAACAGCACCGGTAGCTCATTAAGGGAGCTGCACTGCCTGCTTTGTCACTCTGCTCACAGTGCCTTAGGCAATAGTGACAATAATAAAACTTTAGAAAAACAAACAATTCACAGAACCTGCCAAAACCTGTTATTGTGACTAGCGCAGGTCTGTACCCATCACTATCAGCTATAAGAGCTCACAAAGGCCAGTAAGTTGGCATCTATCTCAGCCTGGTGGGCAGTCAGGTGCATCAAAATCTTTCTGATGACTTACAATGCAGATGACCCTGACAGGAGAAAACCAGAAATTGAATAACCAGTAGTAAAGGAAATAGAACAAAACCAGATGTAAATCAGTGGTTGAAATTGAAGAGATTCTTCTGGAATATTAATTCTTATGTTTCCCACACAGACACATTTATTATAGTTGAACTGTGGGAAAAATCCATGAGACCACAGTGGTAGCAGCAGCTGTTAAGCTACTGCACCAAGTCTATAATCATAATCCATCAAGTAATATAAAGTAATTTATTGTACACTCAGTGCTTACTGTTGCTGCTTTTACTTCTAGAAATAGCTTTGGCTCATTTGGGCAATATATTCTACTTTTGATTAAAATAACTGCTTGGGACTTGATTGATGTGAGAGTTCGAACAGATAGCAATTGCCAACCTGGGTTGCTCATCAAAAGCTGGCATTCAGAAAAAAAGTTCATTCATTGGAATGAAAAGCTTTTTGCTGTGTGAAGGGCTGTGATACATAATACTGTGACTAGCTATGACCATCATTCTATACTGCAGAGACCCAAAGATAATGTGTTAAGATAGAAGAATTTTAATTACACCAAACTCAGCTATAAGGTATCTGTTTCTTATATTTTCATCCAGAATATATGGAAAGAGCAAGTACTATAAACAGTGACAAAACTGTCATAATAAAACTTCCTCAGTACTTTGAAGGCCACCATTTTGTAAATTATGGCTGCTCAGAAGCAGGCCACCCCCTGACACTAATTATTTCATGTTATTGTTCACTGATACAATTGGAAGATTATAAAACCTTTTAATCAATTTAGTAATCTATAGGATTAATTTTTCTCTTGCCCTGTGAACTGCTTTTGTAGAAATATTAGCAGAAATAATAGCCAGTGAGGGAGGCCGTCTGCTCTCATATTAAAAACTCAGGTTATAGGGCAGCAGCTGAGGAAAAATAGTATAGCTACATTTAATTTCATAATAATTATAGACTATAATTACAACACTATTATCGCACTGTTCTATAAATTTCCACATAGCTTAACCTCATTGCAGAATACACTACCATCTCTTTAGGCATGGTCATGGAAGTAACTTTACTCATTTAAGTATCTTAATGGGAGCAGTTCAAGAATTTAAATACATGCAAGCCTTTGCAGAATTGAGACTCAAGAACCTCATTCTATACTTAAAATTAACTTGGAAAAGAACCTTTATCTGGATCTTAGGGCATAACAATTCATCTATCAGTTATAAGCAGACTGTCCTTTCAAAGTGTAAGTAAACAAATTACAAACTGAAAGAGAAAACAAGTAAACTTCTAAAGATACCTCATTTTACTTCTATGTGTTGTGATCTGAGGGTGTTTATGTTACATATATATAATTTAAGTTATAATAAGACCACATTACAAGTATACTGCAAATTAATTAAGGAAAGAATTTAATTAAAATTTCACTACCATTTACACAAAAAAATGAAGCCTATGAAGAAAATCATCTGAGTTATGGGGTCAATTGCTGGATTTTAGTTTGTTTTGATTGGAATTACATGATATTTAAGATCCCGTCCAATCGAAATTATTCTATGATTCTAAGATTATTTTTTAAGAATGGTGACAACAGTATTTCCTGTACAATACTCTGACCTCTATTACCTGTAGTGAAACCCATTAACTGCATTAGTTAGGATATGAACTTCCAAAGGTTCAAATAAGATGAGAGCATTGATTTCTAATTTTTCCACTAAATGTTCACTGAAAAAGGCATTAACCATGTTTAAAGAAATAAATGGTAGAGCAAGTTCTTCAGTGTCAGGAAGGTGAAATATACTTTCCTATAGGAGGAACCTCAGCAAGAAGCAATTCCAAATTACTGAAAAATACTTACAAAGGAAGCTCAATGTCTGTCGCTTTTCTTACAATACCTGCAAATACAGCCAATGGAAACAGGTAAAGCTTAGCCTACCTCAAAGACAGCACTTGATTTGGAGCCTATTAACAGAAAAGTAAGAAAAGTAATAAGGAACTACTGCTTGGCTTACTGCCATACATGTCAGTGATTTTTCAGAGACCATCAGCTGCAAGAAAAAGAATTCCATAGCAAATTCACCACAAGGAAGAAATACAAGAGAACAGAACACATTTTTAAAGATTTGCTCAGCCAGCATCATGTTTTAATTAAAGTAAAAAAGAAAGACCATAGCAACATGCAGCACTCCCTAGCTACTGCACAGCTCAGAGGAATTACTGAATGTGCAAATCAATATCTGTCTGCCTTCACAGAACAACGCAAGTGGTTTGACAGAGAGTTAAAGTGCTTTCCGTAATGAGCTCAGCAGAGACGCTGACACTTTAATTTGAGTTAAAGCTAATTCAGGGCTTCTGACCAGAAACTTTGCAGCAATAAACAAAAGTACAAAATACTGTTCATCTCTCCTTTCAATAAGGATAAAGTGCAAAATTTTCCTTTTCAGCCTTATCACATCTCAACTTCCCCCCAAAAAACTGGGAACAGAACTAAATAATGACACATGCTTTAATTTTCCATACTTGTCTCTGGAAACCTGACATATTCAAGATGCATTGGATTACTGAGTAAATATGTTACTCATATGCTATGACCCCAGCACATCCATGGATCCTGCTGATCAAGTATTTCCATGCCCTCTGGACTCACAACAGATCCAATGACATTTCAGATCAGCTGGATTCATTGTTCAGTCACACTATACATTTTTAGTGCTCTGTTGCAGGGGTGGTTGTATCAGACAAATGCATGTTAAGTCACATTAAGAGGTACCGAAAGGAGGCAAAATCCCCCTGTAAAAGTGGCAAATCTCTTGCTGAATTGGCTTCTTTTATGCTGCTTGTGGGTCCCTTCTGACTCCAAATATTCTGTGAAATTTTAAGACTGTCAAAGCTGCCCAAGCCATGAACTCAGAGCTGGTTTATGAGTCCATGAGAACTCAAACTCTATTTCTGATTTAATCTACACCTGTATGTTTTTAAATTATTATGGTAAATTGGATAGAGCCTCCTAAACCACACTGTTGAAAAAAACAAAGCAAGCTAGGAAAACACTGCTCCAAATATGGAAAATAATCCTTCTTATTCACAACTGGTAATAGTAGGAGCAAGGTGAACTGATTGATAAGTGATTTTTTTTTTATTTAAAGTAAGGAAATACAGCACAAGTCCTAGCAAGACAGATATTAACTATTTCAATAAAATGTACAAGTGGGACTGTCTAGGAGTGAGATTAGGAAAAACACACTACATCTGCAGCAGTCATAATGATTATTCAAGTTGTCTGTTGAGTACTGTCAAGATCTTTCAGCCTTAAATGTCAGTGACATTGGAAGGGTACAGGACACATCCACAGAAAGACTTGTAGAAAGACCTGTACCCTTTCTGCCCAGTCCTTGAGTCCACCAACTACAAGTCAGTTCTAACATAGAAACTACACAACCACATGAACACAGCACTAAGGTGAAGATAACATATACTATTTCTGAACAAGATGTAGTATTTTGCCTCTGCCTTTCCCTTATCTTAATATGGCCTTTGGCAGCCTCATTTTTGTCTGCAGGAGAGAAGGCTACATAATGGTTGCTCTCAGATTGACAGACACTAAGATATTTCTTGTTCTGGAGTAGTTTCTTCCAGTCAGTAACTAGGCAAGATGGACAGGCTGTGAAAAATTATTATTGTTTATGGTCTTTAGGATTTCACTGTAAACAGATCCAGGAATAAGACTTAATAGTGTTTTGAACATTTACCTGCTGTGAAGAACCAACTTTGTACAAGTTTTTTTTGTAAGAAGATACATATTTAAAGACAGAATAAAACCATGTGTGTTTATAATCTTACAGTGGTACTATTCATTATAAAATGTGCATAAGCAACATTTTAATACAGCAAAACACATGTAGTTTCACCATTTCAGCTCGTTTACTAAATTTAACATTGTCAAAATATAGGTGGGGTTGTATGTGGATAGAAGATAGCTGATTTTTTATAAAATTAACTTCAGATAAGGTCTTCAATTTCATTTTCATATATTGATGTTCATAGGTTAAGAAAATCATGTGCAAAAGGCTTTCTAATTTATGAATGCTGAAAAGAGGAATTTTGTTTATTAGCTACTTGAACATTACAACCATAAGAAAAGCTCCTTTGAAAACAGGAGAGTTTAATTTGACAGATCTGGAAAAAATGAGGGGGGAAAACTTTTGTAAATAATTCTTTTCTGTACACTCTTAATACTGCTATAAAATATTGCTCTTTACAGTACCTGGAAATACTATATCATTAACTATAAAGATAAAAAATGAATATTTAAAAAAATCAGTCAAAACTAGACAGCAAATACTTTATGTATTGGTATTGAAACTCTAATGTTTCATTTTGATGTATATTAATTTCTTCTTTTTAATTAGACTGAATTCAAGAGAGGATGCAAATTAAAATGAAAGCAACATGATAGGGGTCAAAAGTAACCCCTCTGCTACCTGTCAACATAAACCTAATTTTTGAAGGAATCAAATTGCCCCTGTAAGTGGAAAGAAGGGGGGAAAGACTTCAAAAGAATGAGGAAAAGAGTAAGGAACCACAGCCACTATCTTTAAAGCAAGATTGACCAGTTTTAAAACTTCACTATTTTCCACGGCAAAAGAAGAAGCGCATTCCTTTGGGCTTACCTTTAAGTGTACTACATGTCACAGCCAGTATAAACATAAACCAACAACAACATAACATAAATTTAAATAAAAATCTAATTTTTTCCCCTAAGAATGAAAAATAAGCAAGACATTTGACATGTGCCTGGATAACTGGAGTTGAAGGCAATACAAGGTTTGGTTAAGATTAAACATGGCATTTGCTGTCAATATTCACACATCAGTGCTTCAGACTCTGCATGTTCTTAAGCTAGAGAGAATGCTGTTTACAAGAGTTACTGGCAACTCCAGCTTAAACACAGTGAATCATCAGTAAATGTCTGAGGTTGGAAGAGACTCCCTAAGGTCATTGGGTCCAAACTTCCTGTTCTAGTAGGGCCACCTACAGCCAATAGCCCAGGACAAGATCCAGATGTCTTTGAATATCTCCAAGGAGGGAAACTCCCCAAAGTCCCCAAGCCGCCTATGCTAGCCATCACTCAGCCTCACACTAAACAATGGACCTGCATCCACAGAGACAAATGACACTTCCTTGTCCCAACAGGTACAGCTGTGGTTAACAGGTGGAAAAAATAGCAGCCTTGTAAGATTTATTATTTACTTGAAATGGTCTGTGCTATCACAAAACCCTGTTAACCAGTTTAACCACATTAACACCACGTAGAACATATAGCCCTTGGGAATTCATCAGTGGGCATGTAGCTGATGGTGTCACTGACCTGTGGCATTCTGTTGCATGTTTCTGGTTTGCCCCTCCATTTCTTTTGGTCCTGATCTATACTCTTTAGACTTTCCCTATGAGTTGCTTGGATATACTGATGGGTTTCAGTATCGAACTTTGACATGAAGGTAAGATTCATCTTACCAAATGCAGCCTAGTAGCTGAAGAGTTATGGTGCTTGTTATTTCCTCTGTTATCATCTATTTATTAGATTTTGTATTTGTATATTTACCACTTTCCTGATTACTTGTTATTCCTTTTATACTCCACAGACCTTAACCAATTTATTGAAGCAGATACTTTCATGTTCCAAGTATCACTACAGATTTCAGACACACCCAGCTTAAGACAACTTTAACCAGCTTGCCATCTGTAGTGACCCAAGAGACATGAGAATTGTAGCTAAAGAAACACTAATAGTAATCATAAAGTAACCAAAGTTAGAAACTACATTTTTAGACTAGCAAACAGAATGGAAAGGAGGGCAAGATAACTAAAACCTAAGGTAACTTACAAAGTTATTTCAGTTAGAATACTCTTCATAACACTGTTTTATTGCTGCATTGTAACTGAATTACATTTATTTTGATGAACCAATGGAAAAAATGTCAGACAGCTCTAAACCCAGAAAACAAATTTTTCAGCATAAATTCTATTCAATGCTAGAATAATGTGATAAGCATTGAGAAAACACCACACTCACTTTTGAAGAAGTAAGAAATAGGTAGTAGTTCAGCATTTACTATGCAATAGCTTGAAAGCAATTTGGGTTCCTAGAGAGCCAAAAAATGTAAATCAACTTCTCATTTTCCCAAAAGAGATAGATGAATTTTATCTAAATCTTATGCATGGCTCTTTTAGATGAGATCTCAAAAGCATTTTATCCATTATCCATTTATGCTAAAATTACACTGTTGTTTCCATAAAATAAACCCATTTCTAAACACTGTTGCTCTCATTAACACCAGACTCTGAAACATTTTCACCATCAAATTGTAAGAAACAGAACAATTTTCTGCCATCTTCTCTGATAGGATTTTTTAAAAAACACCTTCTGGTAAACATATAGGGAGATCTTCTCTATTTAGAGGAAAAACACACTGCTTTTCTGTGAATATTCTGTTAAACACAGGAATTCATTTGGGAGGAAATGTTCTACAGCCACCATATAAATGTACCAGCTCACGTCTTAACATACCAGTTCATATGTGTCTGAATTGATAACTGCTAATTTCTAGTTCTTTTTTGGGATTATATTTTGAAACTATGCCTTTTTTTTAATTCTATGATGGATTGATTGATGACTAAAATTTTTCCCAGCCATAGGTTATATAAGTTATTTCCAAAGGTTAAGGACCTTAAGGTTAAGGATTTACTGGTCACCTCAGAAAAAAAATATGAAAACCTTCACACAAATCCTAAGAAATTAAAAATATAGTTTGCATTTGACAAATGTGTGGATTTCCCTCTATGTGGATTTCCTCAGCTACTTGGAGCCCTAGTAGCATACAAGTCTCTTCTTCTCACTGTCTACCAAATCGTTTTTAAAGACTGACACAGTAATTTTTTTCTTTATTTGTTAAATCATGAAGGAGAAAAAAAAAATCTTAAAAAGATCTGAAGAACATCCAGTTTACTGTTACTCTCCCTTAGCTGAACAATGATTTTAAATATACTTTACAATCCAATAATTTTAACTTGGCTGTTAAAGAAAAGTTAAGAGCAAGAAATCAGATTAGATGAGGACCATACTCTTATTTGTCTCTTCTTGCATTGATTTATGGCCTTCCTTCAGCAAACATCAATGTGCCAGAAATGACCATTTCCAAGAGCTTGTTGGTCAGCAGTCCACAATATATAAGCCAAGAAAGGCAACCATGTACAAAAAACAGCTAAACGTATAAAAATTCTTCCAGGTGTTTGTGTCATTTGTAGAAAATTATTCCAAATGCTTCTCCAAATTTAAGTCAATTAATCATTTTTGTATGAGAATAAGAACTATTGTGGTGGTCAAGAGCCCTTATGCCAAAGAAAAGTTAGAATTCAAACAGAGAAAATCACAACTCTTGAAAAGGTAATTACCAGCTACTCTTCAATGCTAAAGCACTTCCCTTCTATTAACATCCAAAAAAGCTTCACTTTCCGAGAAATCTCGTACAATTGGATCTTCTATATGTTCAGTACTGATTTCAGCTGCTCTGAAATCAAACACTCCTAACAACAATACTTTCAACTCATCATAAAGATGAAACAGATCAAAACAGAAGAACATGATAGTACTAATAAAGATACATGAGAGTTATGTATGAAAATCTCTTTTTTCTCCATAATATTCTCTGAAAGACCACTGCTTCAAAATTCTTTAAATAATAAAACCCCTTCATAAGCTGAGAAAAGAGACAACAGGTTCCAAGCAATACAGAATACGTATGGAAAAGTGCAGATTTCAGTGGGTATTTCCCACAGGATTTGCATAATTTGAACAATTTCAGATTTATGTATTTTCAGCCCTGCCAAATATTTTTAAAAATAATTTTGTAATTTTTACTTTGTAAATACAAAAGCCAAACTATATTTCTGACTTATTGCTGCTACTCCTAATCTCATGCACAGATCACCAGCCTCTTCTTTCCAGGTTTTTTTTAACCTTTTTTTTTTTAAATAAATATTTTCAATTAAAACTAGAAGACATCTAGGATTTCTGGTCTTTTCTTTCAAGGCGTATATTTCCTGAAATCCCTGTCTTACTGATCTCCACTAAAATTAAAAAATAATAAATAGTAAACCTGCAGCAGAAAAATCTATTTATTGAAATGGACTTGCATTCCTTAAATAATTTCCTTCAAATTTCAAAAAAAAAAAATTACCAAAAGATCTAGCTTCAGATGTACTGCTGTAGATATTTCTCTCCATGCTGCAGTGACAGTCTGACTATTTGCTTACAATTGAGGGCTGATCCTTTGTTTTCAGATGCTTAATTTGATGCAGGATGCAATAATCAGGATAAGATAGTCAAAGAAATTAATGAAAAGCTATCACAGCAGTCAATCTAAGAAAAAAAAACCCAGCTGATTTCCCCACAGTAACTGTACTTTTTAACACCAGCATGTCAGAAAAAGATCAAAACTTGTTCCCATGCAAGCTTTCTACTTTCATAGCTTCTTCCAAATTTCAAAAATTTCTTGCAGTTGTTCTTAAAAACTGAAACTTGATAACCACTGTCCCTAGTTTGTGATCAATGCAACCACATGCCTATCATTGCCCAGCCTAAACTTCAAAGTTGTAATCTAATCAGGCTTTACAGGCATCTAAACTTACCTGACCCTCTTGATTATAAAAGACTATTTACCTAGTGAATTACAGTATTTCTCTACTTCCAATGGAATTTTAATTGCTAAGTATTTTTACTGTCTTTTTCTTTTAAGGTAGTAATATTTGGCATTTTTCTCTATCCTTATTGTATACAACTGAGTTAGTTCCTTTATCTATATCTTTAAGGAAACTTTGAGTCACTATCTTGCATTCTGACTTACCTGGAAAACTAAAACACATTCAGTTTTTACTAAAATTAGTTGCCTTAGTACACACTGCTTCCTGTAGGATTTTACAGATTATGGCAACCAAAATCCCTACTTTTAAAACTAGCCCATAAAAGCATGTCATAAAATCTCATGTGCAATATTTACTATTATTATTTGTTAGTCTGTAGCATTTAGAAACTCCAAACAGGAATGACAGCTGTGCACAAAGACAATCTGTTTTGTAAACAGCTGAAAACCCATATTTTGAATTTAATCAAATTTGTTATTTTAAACCATTGGCACAGACCACTGAGACTGTCACAAAAGCCAGAAATATAGTACACCCCAGCAGAAGAAGAAAAGCAAAGGAAAGAAGCAAGGGAGCCTGAAGGAGTGTTCACTAGAAAGTTAAGAGGTTGGGCTATTAAAGAGCGGATAAGAGCTAGAAATCAGATTAAATGAAACAGAGAAGAAAGACTGCACAAGGCAGTGACAACTTCCTTGATTTTTGAGAATCATTCAAAAGTATATATCTGCTGTAACATTATTGCATGAGAACAGACAGATAGGAAAAACTTGAATGAATAGAAGTTTCTATCCATGTCATTATTTTCAGTCACGTGCTCTGCTTACCTGGACTGGGAGACCTCTCAAAATATATTTCAGATTCCTTCTTCTCACAATATTTTAACAGAAACAATGAAGAGGAGGGCAAGACTTCTGAAAGGTGGGTAGGCAGCTACAGCTTGTCCTGAAATGAATCAGACTCCTAGGTTCTCTAACATAAAGTGCCAAGTTCAGAGAGGACTTTACCCTTACAGATTTAAATCATCTCATCTATGCTTGCTTCTAAATATGTTCAGGATCAGCAGCTTGGTATTTGGGGACAGAGTGTGGAATTACTACAAAGATACACTGATTTCTCAGATGACCTGCACAGCTTGAGGACACAACAGTTGAGACACCCATCCACACATCACCATGTGCTGTTTTAATTACTGGGCTACGCACAATCTGAGTGAGCAATCCTGTTCACTGGCTTACTGTTCATGGGTTCCTGAGACATCCTGGTGTGATGAGCTGTCATTTCAAAGTCCTCCAGCAGTGTCTCAAAGATCGTTGTATTTTTCATATAAACATAACCCCCTAGTTACATGGTGTTTCAATTTTGTATGCAATGACTTGGCTTTCATCTTCAAAGTTACTTCTAAGAAACAAAGTCAGAAGCAGAGATTTGACACTGTACAAGTAGCAGCTGTAGACATGGTAATATGCCTCCCACAATAGCATGAATAATTGAAATTGCCCTATGACACATCATGTACCACTTGACTTCAGGCAACCAGTTCCTTGATTACCAAATCATGATAATCAGTGCAAGACCCATTCTTTTGCCTGGTACAGTTTTACATCCTTTCAGACTGCTACTGATACATAAAAAGATCAGAGCTATAGAGATGAAATACACTTCTTGAGAGCTGGCCACTGCTGGCTTTGGCACTGCTATGCAACTAGCAGAACTCATTTGAAAGGAATGGTCCTTAGAAAGTAATGATAAATGCATGATACACAAAAAGAAAAACTCAGCACAATCTTTTTCACACAGTTATACACATGCAGAAACTTTCCAATACTTAAAAAATAAAATAATACACTAATAATCATTTCCAGTGGGGGAAAAAATTTCAAGTCTAAATTTCATCTCTGCTATTGTAAGACTACAAAATAATCAGAGCAAGAAAAATTTCCTCCCCTTTTTGCTTGTTTGTTTCTGGGTTGCAACTATGTTACTGTTCCTAGAAGGAAAAGGAAAAAGATAGAAATGCACTATGAATAGTACCCAAATAACCCTCAGGCATTCAAAGCCTTCATAAGGTAACACAGTCTATAATGGTTACTCAATAAAAATGGCAAGTCTGCCATAACTGGAAGGCATTTGAAGAAGAAAAAAAAAACCAAAACCCAAAACAATGACAACAACAAACACAACACAAACCTACAAAGATAATTTCAAACATGGTTTGTATCTGGGAATAACTGGCATCTTTCTTATGTCAGACATTGCAGAATAATAGTTACACATGGAAGGGAGAAAAGCTAAGACAGACATCTGTGAAACAAAAAAAAAAATCCTTAGAAAACGCCATTAGCAAAATTAGTTCTAAGTTAGTCACCACACAAGTTTCAAATATTTTCCATAGTGCCTATACAATAGCCTCTAGGCTGAATATTCTTTGCCTCTTTACAACATAGGACACACTTCCAAAAACCGAAAACTTGTGTTTAACTACTATTCCCCTATTTTTCTGGCTGTACACTAACAGTAAGGATACCTTCCTTGCCAAAACCGTTTCTGAAAATGTTTAGCTTCATATGTGTACAAGTCTACAGAGCTTGTATTTCCATAATGACTTGAAGCATTACCTTAAATTATGAAATCTGTGTTTTAGTAAGGAATTATTTATATAAATAATGCATTATATTTTTATTAGGAGACATTTTTGTCATCCCTGTAGGCCAGATGGCTCAGGCAGCTTTGGGAGAAAACACACACAGGCCATGTTTGCAAAGACAGAGTATAACATGCTCCATATCCAAAAAAAGCCCAAACCAACAGGGTATAAAAACACTTTGTGCTGACTTGACTTACCGTACACACCTTCTTCCACCTTTTTCTCCTTCTCAGCCTCAAAGAACGTTGGAATTCTTCCTTCCTTCACCCTCTCCTCCACAGACATAAGCATTGTCTTTCCTAATGTGAACAAAAAATCCAGAAAATTCTATAAATCTTCAATGTTACCTTAATACAAACTACCAGTCTAAGTATTTGCATTGTGATAGAGCTACAATATGACAGGCTTTCAAGAGAACTATTCCCTCTATGATGCATCATTGATGCAAACTCCACAGAAAGACTACACTGTATGCATGTATTTCATACCTCCAAGAATAACCCAAATACTCTTGAAGTCTAGTATAATTATTTTTTACAATAACTCTCAGAACTTAGGGTTTAATATCAGATTTTCTTATGATTTCAGGGAATACTTATCCACATGTGTGCATCTAAATTCCTTGCTTCATTCATAGCCAACCAGTCCTCAGTTTTCTGAACAATTCCTTTCTGTGTTTTATACAATGATTTGAAAAAAGTTCATTTACTACTTTTCATTGAAACTTTTACCTACTTAAGAACCATAAGACTATATGGAGAGACAAAAAGTTTTCCTTTGCCAATATTCCTGCTTCGATGCTGACCAAAATAGCTGCTTGTAGAATATTAGAAGAGTTCAAGAAGTCTGTTTTCTTTTTGGTAAAAGAATTACCCCTATATCCAGAATAAGTATTTTCCATCATTCTAATGAGCTCGCATAACAGCAAAATGCTAATATTTGTCCAAGCAGAATAACCTTTTTTAAACTAATTCTTATTAGATCTTGACTTTTAAAGGGCATGCCTGTCAGCTGTATCTTCTTATATTATTTACATTAGCATAGGCAATTAATAGTGAATATACTCTGTACCCTGCCAAGAAGAATGTTATAACAGATTAGCAATTAGAGAAGAAAATTGCAACAGTCCAATATGCAAGGAATGATGACAATGCAGAGGATCATCTCAGCTATTTTAGCTAAAGACTTCCAAGAAGTCATTTGTGTGACCTACTGAACTGTCTCGTTTAGAAGTGCCTTAGAAACATTAGATATTGTAACTAAAATGGAATTTCATTTACATGTTGGTAAATCAGCCTTTGAAATCCTTTCACTCTCTGTCTTTCTTTGTAGGGAGGTCATACAGGGTAGGAAGCACAAAGGATGAGAACATAAGGAACACATCCAATAATCCATGTCAAAACAAGATAATCCTTTAATTTTTACTTTCTGTTCAACTACAATCAGCAGATGGAAAGCTATCAGGATGACAAAATACAAAATACTTAAGGCTGACCTTCATTTCCTAAGATTTCATCCTAACCTGTCTGATGACACTACTCTACAGACATTTTAGAAATCATGGGTAAGTTTGAGATACACTGTTGGAAGCTATGCTACACCTGACCCAAGCTATTATTTATAAAGCACCACTTTTTAATTCAGAGTACAAAGAGTTAGGAAATGTTTAAAGTGGCAAGTGTTCCACAGTAGCCACATTTTCATAACCTTTCTTTGTAACTACAATAACAGAAATATCCTTTCCTCAGGGATATATGAAGCAATGAGCTATACTATTTTTTTAAAAATCTTATAAATGCAGTGACTTACCAGAATGCCACAGGCACCTGCTTTTCTGTTTTCCACATATAGCTATTACATAGCTGTAATTCTTCCTGGGGCTGTTGAAGATTTCCCTGCTCTGTCAGATTAAGAACATATCTAACAGAAGAAACAATAGGAAAGGCTGTAAGCACATCCAAATTTTGGGGGTGGTTTTGGAGGTTTGGTGGTTGGGGGGTTTTTTCCCTCTTTTTTATTTTTGGGTTTTTTAAATATGATAATAAAAATATTTACCCTTATCTAGTTTGCACCCAAATAGATTCCCTAAGGCCACTCTTAAGGCTTTACAGCACAAAGGCATCTGCAGAATCTTAAGATCTACAGAAGTTGTAGTACACTCCAACAATTAGTATCCACTTTTACTAACCCCTTATTCAAAATGCTGGTGACTTTTAAGTCAAACATGCAAACTCCTTTCTCTTCTTCAAACCAACTTAAATGCTTTGTCCCTTACACTCAGGGGTGGGATGAGAAAGCAAGCAAGAACAAAGGGAACAAAATGAGCTTTTAAAACAAGTTCCACCTAACTCTGACTGTATCCATCTAAGTTTGAATTCATCAGGAGTAAATCTGAGTAGTTCTTGTGATTGATCTTTTGCCATCAGCTTCTGTAAATCCATACTTTGAATTCAATTTCTTGTTGACATAACCACATGACCCAGGATCTGCCACTGTGAAGGCATAATCATTTTTCCTTAATTGACTCTTTTTAGCTATAGAACATACAAATAGACCCAACCCTTGATACAACAGATGGCTATATAAATGGTACACTAGTTAAGGGTTTTTTTCCAAAACTAAGGACTTTCTGGTTTAGTTCAAGCATGACACCATTATGTAAAGTCTGTTAGTGAACTGATTTGGGCTGCTTTCATGAAAATCAGCAATTCAAAAAATAGCTTCTGTTCATTTAAGCTTACAAATTCGATACATAAGGCAGCACTTCATCCACCACTGAAGTGCAGCCATCTGTTGTATAGAAGGAATTTATAGAGAACAGTTCAAAAAATTAAGAAAAATATTACAGCAAACTGAGAAGAAAAATACAGACAACTTGAACAGAATGCTGAGAACAGCACCCCTCAAGCAGTCAAGAACTGTATTTCCCACAGCCCAAAGGCCAATAACTACAAACTTGCAACCCTAAAATCTGGGTACACAAATCTGTATTGACACAACAAAATACAATGCTGTACTTTTAAAGCTGTTGAGCATATTTTTTTAAGAGAATACTGTATATGTCAATTCTTACATATGAACTTAAAGAAAGTTAGCAAAGTTTAACTGTTGATATAAACTATATGTATGTGACACTACTTGCTTCTAGAAGCTCTAAACATCAAGTAGAAATTAACATAGAACTACAGAAAAATGGCAAAATAATGGTTGCTTTTTAAAGAAATTTAGAAAGCTCTCAAAAATCAGTGCTAGCATCAATTTCTGAATGATGACAAAGCATAACTCTACAGAAAACATACTGGGACGATGTAACATCAAGCAAGTCAAACCTACTTGAATGTACATAGGGAAAACATTGAAGTTAATCCAGCTCCGGGATTTGGTGCCTCTGTTTCAGATGGACCTGCTCTCTTCCTGACGAGAAGCTGAGGATATTGTAACTGTGCTCTCAATTTTTGCAAGCAATATTTGAGATAGGGAAGTGTGTTTCTGGCTATGCATTATATCACCAGACAAAACTTAATTAATCCTGATAGCTAGTACACACAAAGAATAGAGAAAAAGAAGCATCACATTCAGGAAATTAGGTTTTGGGTTGGTTTGCTGGGGTGAGGGGAGGTTGTTTGGTTGGATTTTTTATT
Source organism: Sakesphorus luctuosus (assembly GCA_013396695.1). Taxonomy (NCBI): domain Eukaryota; kingdom Metazoa; phylum Chordata; class Aves; order Passeriformes; family Thamnophilidae; genus Sakesphorus; species Sakesphorus luctuosus. The sequence continues at coordinate 837,904 of VWZD01002021.1, read as the reverse complement.
TAAACTTTTTTTTATACTTTTTGGACAGACAAACCCACTTCAAATTTTTTTTCTCTGAGCTGGTCTACAACTAGCCATCTATTTGTTTTTATGGAGTTACAAAACATGGAATTCTCAATGGATGTATAATTCACAGTAGAATAAAAATGGAGATAGAATTCTTGTCTCAAAATTAATTTAGCTAATTAAGGCCAAAAAAAGCACACAAAAGGAATGAAAAGCAGCACTAACTAAAATAACCGTACTTGCAGAATTTTATTCTGAGTAGTCAAGGCTCACATTTCACTTTTCCCCCTGTATAACACATTCAGATTTAAAAATAACAATAGAAAAAGTTTACAAATTCAGTACTTTTTCATTGCATCCCATAATCATTTTCCTGGTTGCCATGGTCTTGCATTAAAGCATACGTATTCTTATTAAATAACTAACATCCTTCTATTAAAAGGATTACTTGGCAAGGAGACACACAACATCAAAAAATATGCAGGCCACAAAGTGTCACCTTCACATAGAAGGAATTCCCCGCAGTGAAACTGGCAAAGCTCAGCCTGGTCATGAGTCATGCTAAAGATTCATTTAAATTACTAGAGGGCATCCAACCTATTTCAAAGTCTGGCTACAGGGAGTAATATGTTGCATTTCTATCTTAGTCCTGATGCATTTGAACGTAACTGGATCATCTCTTCAATTCTCTTTCCCCCATCCCTGCCAAAGTACATGCAAGTAGTATTCCACTTAACTATCAATTACTCTTCTTGATTCATTGTTTTGCCTCTTACATCCACTTAATTTGCATTCCCCTGAAGATCCTTCTGTGTGGAAGACTAATGACCCTACCACTTTAAATCAGTTTTTTGAAGTGACCTCAGATTTAAGAGGAAATCAGTCTCTTTTGGGAACATTCAGTATGTCCTGGGCAAGTGTTTGAAAGAAAAAGCAAGAACAACAACAAACCACCCCAACCAATATTCTCAAGGAGGCTGTTATCACAAGTCAGCAGTACAATAAGAATCTCTTGGACATGAGTGTCAGTAGGGAGATATCTACTGACTGCTGTGTGATGTAAAAGTGATTGCTCTGGAGGAAAACAGAAACCATGTTATGAACTACAGTAACAAGGCTACTGCAGCTCATTATCTTTATGCCATATCTTTGAATAGATATATATCTGGTTTGGCTCAATATTAGCTTGTAACTCTTCATTTGTCTGTCTCAGTGCCAAAAGGAGCAAAGCCTTTTTTGCATGCCCATGTTTTCTCACAGCTGAAAAAAAGGATGGATCTTTCAAGTCAAAGAAAAGAAAAAGCTTATCTCAAAATTTCCTATTCAACAGCCACAGTTTAACATAATATTTTTTTTTCCTAGGCCTCAAAAATTTCAGCCTAACTGGTTTTTTTTTGTTCCCTTAAGAAAAGAGTTGTTGCACAGACAGCAGACAAGGAGCATACTCTGCTCCCAAAGGAAGAACAAAATAGAGACAAAGTGTGAGATCAGAGAAAAACAGCAGAGTGATACACCATTAACTGATGTGATTGCCCAAAATGCACACTGGCTCTAGACTGCAAAATGCATATTAAAATTCCATCATATTTTACTTCCAATAATTTTTCTATCCTCTATTTCAGCATCTCTGGAAAGGTCATGGAAAAGATGTCTGACAGCAAAAGAAACTAACAGGACAGAGTGCAGAAGCAAACATATATTTCTTAACTAGCAGCATAGAATTGTTACCAGCAACTCAGCTTCTGAAAATTATTTCCCCAGAGTTACTCAAGTATTGCTCTTAAGAAACAAATGAAAATAATTAATTGTGGTAGCACCCTCCTTACCCAGCTCTAATGACCTAACAGTTAGGTGCCTAGAGTCTCACGTCTAGCCTGAACAATCAATAGAAAAGTATAGATTCATCCCCTTGCCTCCTGGGGAACCATTAGTCACTAAGTCAGCTACACTGGACACTCAGCCTCTCAGCAGCTCAAATTTGCTGGAATAAATCCCAAACAAAGCTTTATAAACTTTTATAAATTGAGAACAGAAAAACTGATCCTATGTCTAGAATCCTGAAAGTCTTGATTTGCACCAATGTTGTGTGGTTAAAAAATATTCAGAATACTTAGTAAAATAACATATTTAAGCTAGGGAAGTACCTTTTAGTAGTTTAAATTACTTTCATTGGTTATGTTCTGGTTCTGTGTTCTTGGCTGTGACCCATGCATTATGTTCAAAGAGTAAACAATTTTAATATAGCAAGACCATGCAGTATTCTGACTGGGTCAACATACATTGTGCCCTAATCTGAACATACAGAAGAGCCTCAAGGAAAAGTCACTTCACATCAGACTAATAAAGGACTAGCAACATTCTTATATACTTCATCAATAGTCCCTTTTGCACTCAGTTGCATAATCTTACCAGTTCATTTAGTAGATTTATAACACTTGTCCTTGAATCATCTATCAATGAATTGAAATAATTTTGCAGCTCCAGGAAGTTGGACAAGGAGGCTCCTTGGGTCCTATGTACATAATGGCCTATACTCTGAAGTGTAACTTACCAGCACATTTTGAGACAAGCACTCAAAACTGTCCATGCTTTTTTTACACACTCAGGACCATACATCTGATAGCCCTCTGTTTACCCATGTGCAGAGGCAGTGCACGAACTTTGAGAAAATTTTTACTCATCTTCAGAAAAAATAGTTTTAGACTATAGTCAAACAATGAGTCATCCTAGATAATCACAGAATTCTCATTTACTTGACTGCTCAATATTTAATACTTATTCTAAGGCTAATAGAAATAGTCATAAATCCTACTAATCCTTTGAGACCTATTAATGCCAGCTTTTCACCAACAGTCTCTCTGTTGTTCATTTGATTCCCCACACAATCAAAGACACAACAGACTGTGCAATATAAATACATATCATAAGAGAGCAAATTGAAAGCAAGCATGTTGCAGATAAAGAGAGCAAAGCAGTAGAATGGAAGATGTCCAAAGAACAGACAATTAAAGGCAAAAGCCTGTCTAAGTAGGCTACCCACACTGCTAATGTGGATAAGTGAACAATTTTAAAGAGAAGCATAAATGTTATCATGTTTGTGTTACAAACTGGTAAATGCTCCAGTTACAGCTTCCCAAAATAGCAAGAAAGTGGCACATCTCTCCTCCTGAGATCTCAGCATCACACTCTGAGCTATGAAGTAAACTAGGTTACACAGGTTTATTGGAAAGTCTGCTTATTGCCATTGGGAAAAGTGCATTTAATGGACTTGGCTAATAAAGAGGCTATAATAGTGAAACAGGTCATATGAATACACATAAAGCATATCTCTCAGTCTATTTCCACCTTCAGCTGATTAAAAGGGTGAAAATTCTCAGTGATTTCCCGATAATATTTCCATGGATAATTAAACAAAAATTACAAGGAATGAAACTTCAACACAGAAGTCTTTAGAAGATTTCTTTTATATGTACAAGAGAAATAACTCCGCCAGGCAACTTAAGTTATTGCATGATACCATCTCTCTCAAGCAGAGACATTTTGAAGTTTTGCTGCTGTAGAACAGTTGAGTACATCTATATTTTGTGTGTTGAGCAGCCACTGTAAAAATACAATGGTTAAGAATGCCACCATCTCTTTATTCAGAGTCCATTTGATGAACACATCAGTGGTTTGGGTGTTCTGAGGAAAACTAAGACAAAACCAAGCAACATGTTTATGTCTTCAATGTCCTCAGATATATGGCTATAATTTCACCTTCTGCAGTTTTATACACCTTGAACAAAGTACGGTACAGATGGCTCTTTTGGCACTTGCTTCACATTCCTTTGCTGTGGGGAGAGGTACTGATATTCTCCTTGACAGAGGGGGACTTTTCCCAAAGTCAGATGCCCATGTGAAGTCTAATTGGATCTCTAGAACACTTTAAGCCTTCCTCTAATCAGTTGTAATTATTCGGTTTCTTTCCTGATGTAACACAGAACACATCTCCATTTCCACTGAAATGGAGATGAAAGATGTCATTATTTAAGTCTTATAACCTGCTCACACAAAAGAAACACACACAAAGTGAATCTTCAGAGAGAAACCCTGAGCCCAGCTACTGTGTTTGTTTATGAGAAGAGAGTGAAAACTGAGTCATCTTGATTTTTAGGTTGCTTGACTTGTATTGCTCCTGTCTTCTGGCTTGCAGTAATCTTTCTTGTCCATTTTTTGATGAAAAGTTAAAGAAAATTTTTTTCTGGAGTATGTATATCCTAGGATACATTCAAGGGAGACTCCTACCTTATTCAGATACAGTAGATTTCCTGGCACAAGTGTTCAAAATAACATGAATATTCAAGACAAATTTTTTTTTCTTAACTTCTCCTGGATACATTAATCTGATTAGACTACCAAATTGAAAAGAATGAAAACTGGTAGTTATATCAGATTAATGTCTCTGAAACTATTGCAAGCCAATCAAAATGATTCAATAGCCAAACCCATTTAATAGCTTTCAGGATAATCAGCCTAATAAGAGGTTGATCATTTCAATTTCTTTCAAACTGAATGTCAGAATACTTCTCCTATTAAGTTGATTAAATCAGCATCATCATCTTCCAAAGGGGAAGTGTTTACAGTAGAAATGGCTAGATCTTCTGAACTCAAAAATAACTCTTAAAATCCAGAACATGGATTTATAAGCACAAAGCTCAATTCTTTCTTGTTTATTTTGTAGCACTGCTGCAATTCTGTTGGCTTGAGCTGAACCTCTTTGATGTAAATGAATGGAAATTCATTTCTAAAATGGGCTTGAAATATTACAGAACAAGTAAAATTCGGTTCTTCCAACAGCTGTCAGATCTCTTAAGGAATTGGTAGTTTCTTTGCCTAGAATGAGAGAATTTGTGCTTGCTGAATTCCCACAGGGCTACCTGAGAGCAGTCCCCATCGTTGCCCAAGCAGAGGTAGGATCTATGCTCAGATACCCCAGCTGACAGTACTTCTGTATAAGAGGAGAAGTCCTGCCACTGAAACTTGAAATCTGCACTACTAGAAGCAAAGTTACACATGGAATATGTAATGTCAAGAAGTTCTAGCTGAGTGTTACAGTATGGAGGATTTACCTGAACACTTTGATGAAAGTGTTACTAAGACAGAACATGAGCAGGATTAGTTGTAACTCTAAGATAAAAAAAAACAAGTTTCATTAGATTGTTTCCTGCTTATTTTTTAAATAATGCCAAATCCCAGAGGAGATTATATACCCTGAGCTCATTTACCCTTGGGCTTTGTACATGCACTTATTGTCTGTTCTGGAGTGAAATACAAACAATATCTTATTGCACTGAAATTATTTACAAAACAGCAAATAATCAGCCTAATTTTACTGACTTTTAGTAAGCCATGTTGATATTTGTCATGTTACACCTACCCAACTCAAGAGTGCACAGTTTGCAAGGGACTGTTTTGGTTTGAGGTTTTCCCCTCTCCTCCCCTATAGACTTAGAGCAACACATTCATCATGGAGCCCAAAACTGTTTATGTTCCTAGAGGTGGCAGTAAAATAAAAGTCAAACTCAAATGTCTTCAGCCTATAATTAAAAGAAGGGAAATGGTCTTTAAAAGAAGGAAAACGGTATTTAACTAAAACTCCTTTAAACATAGTTCTGTTTTCCAGTTGTATGAAAACAAAGGTCAGCGTGAAGCAAATGTACATCCAAAGATGGTCCAGAATGAAGCTTTAAGAAACAAAGTTATCATCTAACTATTTTAAAACTCTCATTTGTACCTACTAAAGATTCTTTGAACTACAGAAAAAGATTTTTGGAAAGTAAAGTCCATTTTTCACAAAACTGTGAATGAAACACCATGCTACATGTAAAGAGCTAAACCTGAAAATAATGAAAGCACCATAATTAAAATCACACAAGACCACTGAGAAGAAGCTCAAAACCAGAAAACCTTGTACCATCATGACAAAATACTAATTGACAAACAAGAGGCATACTTGGAAGAAAACAAAACCTCTTTTTCACCATTGAGGAAGAAATAACATGAGATTTTGCCTTCTCTTATTCAAATGAGAATCAGCTGCTGCTTTTCCTTTTAGTTCCTAGATAAGGCAAGGGGAAAGAGTGAAACAAATCTTTGACACCTTTAGATTCAGGGAAACGCATGTTAAAAGCCGAGAGAAGAATCCCTCCCCCTATAATTCAGTTTCTACATGAAGCAGAAGAGAAAAGAAGGTGGTGGCAGGCACTTTCTTCTGTCATTACTCACACAGCTTTATACACACACTGAAAGAGGCACTAGCTATCCTGGAGCTAAATTTCAGGTCATTTGCCTCTGCTGTTTTCAGAATAATATGCCAACTCAGACAAAAATGGATAAAGAGACTAATGGTTTCACAAATTATGTGGTTAGGAGAACACACCATACTGGATCAAATACAACTGCCTTGTTCAACCTAGGAGTACAGTCTTTTCATCTTGATCTATAGACAGAAAGATTCCCTGGGAATCGTGTAAAGGAAAATAAAACCACCAAACTTTAGAACAGAATAAGGTTAAAAACTCCTAGCTAGCTAATCACTTGTGAGGCAGAATGCAGAAAACACACCCTGACACAATCTTGAAGCAATAACAGGACTTGCAGCATTTCTGGTTTTCTACCTATTCCCCACCCTCAACTCAAAGTGACAGTTCAGTAATAGAAAACATATAACCCAAGGCTGTAGCAAGTTAGAGACGAGGAAAGATTATTGCCTACAATAGTGAGCCAGTAAGTTACCATTTTCAACACCTGTCAGGTATAGCCCTGCAACCACAGAGGGACCACAAAATTCTCCCTACTGCAGTAATTTTTCAAGCATGTTCTGCTGCTATGAACAGCTACATGATTAGAGGTCACATATTAATATAGTAGAGCATGAGGGGAAAAGGATACCACTTCAGCACTATCGCCTTTTCCTACAACACATACAAGGCAACATCAGGCAACATCTTCTTTTCTAAGCAGGATCTGAAATACTGTATAAAATAAATTCTGACACAGAAACACATTAAGCAGAGAAAATTTATACTCTGCAAGTCATGGATGGATGCACAGACATACAGATGGGAAACTGAGTGTTTTTATTGGCACCCTGTCAACCAGCACTTGACAAAATCAGTATCAGAAAGTCTACAAATTATGAGGTTCCTCCTTACTGTAAAGGTCTTCAAGGAGTCCTGAAAAAAAACCTCTGTTCCTCATTTGATATATTTCTCTTCTGGCATTTTTCACTTAATAGCTGTCCAAAAAGTTTGTCAGATTAAGTTTACCATCATCTGCATTTTTGATCCTGAGAAAATAACCTTGTACTTAGAAGTAGAAATGCCCTTGGAAATCTGAAGAATGCAATTCAGTATGCAAACAGCACAAGATCAGAGGCAAGACACACACTGCATTTTACATAAAGTTCAAAAAAGTCATCTGTATCATGTGATCCAATTCCCCACATGCAAAAAGTCATTTCTGCCAACATCCTAAACAAGCTGCTGCACAGAAACATATATCACTGAGGGAGATGTGTACAAAAAGCTGCCTTTGTAACCACAAGGGCCTTCTACAGGTATCTTCATACTGAAGTCATTGTATCATCATGCTCATGGATAGGCTTCACGAACAATGATTTTGGGAAGGGTTCTACCCACGTGGGTGTGTCCTCTGAGCTTGCACAATGGATTTTTTAGGTGAGGCTCAGCGTGCGCAGAACGGGCCCCACCATTTAACTCCTCAGGTTCATCTGCCACAGCCAAGCGAGCTTGGACAGTGACAGTGAAGGCCTCAGGACTAGAACCTACAGCCTCTGGTATTGCCAGGAGGTCTCCTATCCAAGTACAAACCAGGGCTGACCCTGCTTGGCTTCCGAGATCTGACGGGATTAGGCGTCAGGGTGGCATTTAACTGTCCCTGTATATACTCAATGAAAAGTAAAGTTTTCAAAGTACAGTATCTTTATAAGAAAGAAACCCAAGAAAAGTCATAGGAAATTAGCGGATTTGACTATTTAATTGTTCTTCTCTTTCTCTTACTCACTTGATAAAAACCTTATAATGACCGATCTAAAAATAAATGAGCACTATTACAGGATCACTAGAGCAGAAGGCAGCAATTCCTGAGATACTCATTTTGTCTGGGCTGCTGCCAGTATCAATAGCCCTGTCATTAGCTCAGCTCTGGTGGCACTAGTAGGGACATTTGCAGAGTGTGGCTGTTACAATGCCCTGCCAGCTGTTCGTGCCTATTGCAGCTACCTAAGGTACATCCAGTAGTCACCCTCTCCTATTCTTTTATTCTTTCATTGGGTTATATTTACAGAAGTAAAGTGAGAAAAGAGCTTTACATCCTTCAGCATCATTACCATATAGTTTATTTGCTTTTTACTTCAGACTAAATCTGTGTGAGGGATATTCCTCAGTGATTTGCCACAAGGTTTCCCTTTTCAACAGTTTTTCTTACAAAAAGTTATCAGAAACCAGTAGTTGCCAAGATTAGAGATGCTTTTTCAGACTCCAGAAGCAGCCTCTCCAAACTCTCAGATTCCTTCATGTTCAGCTTTTGCTACTGTTAATTTAAAATCTGAGAAAATGTAGGTGTTTTTAAACAGTGAAGAAGCCAGGTGCTTCAAAAAACTCCTCTGATTGCAGAGAATATTTTGGCTGCTACTCAGAAGCTGCCACCATAACTCAATTCTTTTAGCTCCAGCTAGGCTTCAGCCTTTTGAAAGAAAGACTGGCACAGAGGGGAGAAACATAAAGCACCGAATAGCAAAACTCAGATACAAATTACAGAAGAATATGTACAGCTAAATACAATAAAGCAGGGTTTTTACAATTCTAAAACTCTTATTCTACTTGAAAATTTTTCCAATACCTACACCATTAGTATTCAATAGATCATAGAACAGAATTAAATTCTGGATATACATTCCTAGAGGTTCTGAACTATAACTTCCCTTTCATATTCTGATTTTTCCTGGATTACATCTCTTATTATTTATATAAATGTAATTCACAAAATTATGTCTGTGAATTACACAAGATATGTGCAATTGCAAATTACAGTTTGTGAATTGATACAGGTTTTTTTATCTACTAAATAAAACAGAAACCTCTCATCTTATTTTGAAACACACACTTCCAAGTACCTAGAAAAAAAAAAAGGAATATTAAATATTTGAGAGAGAGTATTTGAACTTTAAAAAATTAATTAAAACCCCACAATAGAATCACAACATTCTTATTCTTTTTTCTTCTGTATTTCTCAGATGCCATTCTTATTTTATCTAAGTCAGAAACTAAGGATGGTGGGGGCTTTCCTGTCATGAAGTCTATAAGAAGTGACTGTTTGTTGATGGGGTCAGAAATTTTATCTTGTGAGCTATTTCATGTAAACAGCAGTTACAGAGAACTCTGATTTGCTAAGCAAAGCTTGACAGGGAATTGCATAAGCAGAAACAAAAATGACTTCTTCCTTCTCTAATGAACAATCACATTTGGCTATTTAAGACTGCATTTATAGGATTTTTTTCCATCTTTACTAATAGCACATAGGGACATGATTCTCTTCTAGAATGACGAAATACTCTTCTATGTGTTTTTTTCCTTGTCACTTCCTGTGAAGTAGTTCATTAAGGCTGAGAAAAACCTTGGCTAGCTGGACTAGTAGAACCTTTCATTTTTCCCTAAAAAGCATTCTGTTTATCCATACATTAATCCTAAGTTATCCTATCCTATCTTCCTAGTGGCAGCGCATTTCTTGAGATGATCCTTGTGAGGGAGGGACACCTCAGTTCCTGCTCACCCCTTCCAGAAAATTCAAAGTCAAAATATTTTGCATTTTTCTGCTCAAGCTGCCAGAATTCCCATTCTGAAAAAAATTCAGAAGTTTCAGACTCTAGGTGTGCATTAGTATGAAAACCAAACAACGGAAGATCATAATTTCCCACAAATTGGATATTACAGAGTCCATTCATTTGTCCTACATGGGATATACACTGCTGGTCACATACTAGAGGATTATTATCTGCTTGTGGAAGGCCTTTTCCTCATGCTGTTAATATATCTGTGAAAAGCCAGATGGTCCAGACAGGTAGACTCAAACCTTTACCTTTACCACAACATATTAGGCCATTTGCATCTCTCAATACAAATAGAGGGAACCAAAGCCAATGAGTTTCTCAGTCTAAAAAAAAAAAAGAACGGAAAACAAGTGGACGGGCCATTATTTCCAGCTCATCTCATGATGAAATAGGTAGAACTAGTAAGTTTTTAACACAAAATAACAACAAGGCAGTACTTGTTAGAGTTAATAATAATAATTTAAAAAATTGTTTCCAATTCTTATGTATAAAGTGGTTATTTTTATTAAATTCATGTCCCTGTGGAAATGTCAGAAAACTCTCTCCAGTCTAAAGTAAAGTTTTAAGAGAAGGAAAGACACTGCAAAGTAACCACGTATATTCAAAAGATATTAAATTTCCCTATGGACAGCTCCTAATTCTTAACATAGTAGATATAATAGATTATGGTTTTCCACAGAAAAGAAAAACACCTGTTTTAATCATAATGAAAAAATTCCAAACACCAATAACTTCATGATATAGAATTTTATCCATTTCACTACTGAAAATATTTTCAGCCTTTTCCTTACACTATTCTGTTGAGCACTATATTCATAAGCACACAAAAAACATCTACAACTTTCTTAAACTTTACACTACGTATTCAAAATAACTTTCAAGCATTTTATTCACTGTGTTTTCCACCTCCTGAAGACTTTTTTTAAGAAAAGTCAATTTCATGCAAAACATTTGCAGGATACTCTCATACTACCTATACAACTGGAATACTCCAATGACCTGTCTGCACCATCTCAAGCAACTTGATTCAAGATGCTGAAATAGTGTTCTTTTGCCATTATTTTTAATGCCTATTTTAGTGCAATTCAAGTTGTTTGAAAGAAAAGAGTACTATAAAATGGTTTCAAAAATACAAGCATATCCAGTTGGTTAAATGTAAGCAAAGGTGAAGTCATCATTAAAAGCTTTCATTTTTACTCCTGCTGATGTCGAAATGTCAGTAAAAGGTTCCCAGCAACACTTCTGACAATGAGTGCTATTCATGAAACTAATTCTTGCATGTGAGAGTGGAATCATGTCCAGTCTAAGCAGAAGAAAATCACTGCCCTTTCTGCATCTATACAGAAAATACCAAGCTTTCTTCCTCTGCTTAAAACACTGAAAGGTGCTGGCATCACACACACATCTGTGAGAATTGAAATGTCACATTCACTCCGGGAGAGAAAAGAATCCTCAGGTGCTCATTACTACTAAAAAGTGTTCCCACAGAAACCAAACCCCAGGCTATCTCTACATGACCAACTTTTAAAGGTTAATTAACAATAGCAAGTGATAAAAATTTATAACCTACTGCTTATAATTTTTTAATGATGTGATTTACAATCTTCTATCATTGGGCTTACACTTGAAATCAAAAGTCCCATCTGCTCACATCTCAGAAAACCTTGGGGGGAAAAAAGTAAAATTTAGTGTTCTAAACCTTTTGTTCCATGCTGAAGATAGAAAACTCATTCATTTTCCATTCCCATGCCCCCAAGACACAGATTCTAAGCAACTTTAAAAAAAATATCTTTGAAAGCTTTCCATCATAATCATTCTACAACAGCTTAGCAAGAAATTTGGAAACATCATGTCATGGTTCAACCCCAGCCAGCCACTAAGTACCAAGCAGCCACTTACTCAAGTCCCCTGCCAATGGGATCAGAAGAGAATTGGAATGGCAAAAGCTAGAAAACTTGTGGGTTGAGAAAAAGACATTTTAAAAGAAAAATTCAAGACTACCTGAGATTTTAAGAACTCATTCATTCCAGAATAAGATCAAGTTCCTAACTGTTCTAGCATCTACTTTCTGCAGACTATCAGTTTACCACGTCTACATTGGTCCTACAGAACCCTGGCCATTTACTTTCTACATTTCTTAATATCACCAACAAAAAAGCAAATGCTGAGCTCCCTATCAAGATATTGTATAATGCACTGGGCATGCTTGCAGCTGAACTAGACTATAAGAGTAATGCTGTTTAACAGAAATTAGTAATATGCTGAAAAGATTGACTGAAACAAATCATTTGGTCTAGTGATACACTAAAACAAGATACTACAGCATACAAGCAACTATAACATTAAATTCTTGCTCTCAGCTTTTGAAAGCCTTGCCACCTACCTGCATATCTCACTGTCACTACTTCAAAACAATTTCAGGGAGGGTTTTTGGGCACACAGGTACGCACATATAGAATTTCATAGAATTTGCAGTAAGACAGTTGACCATTAACTTGAAGTGGTACAATTAGACCTATAGGCAAGGGTTCTCCTTCTTGGTCTCAAGGTCAATATAACAATGCTTTAATACAAAATATTTCTACTTTTTTAAACAGTCTTTTTTAAAACATGCAAAAAAGACTGAAAAACAATCCACCTGTTCACTCTACTCAGTTCTAACTAGTTGTTTGTTACATCCTCAATGGCAAATCACGTAATACAGCAGTGTCATATTTCTGATATCAATAGGAATGGAAATAATAGCACAATCACTATTTTGTTGCTCAGTATGGCTTTTTCCTTTAGCTCCCATTCACATTAGCTAAACTTGAAGTCCTTTCAACAAAACAAAACAGATTACAGGACTTAACGTGAACATATGTTTATTTGGGGAAAAAGATTTGTGGAAATGACAGTAAGAGAAATATTATGAAGAAAAAAAAAGTTGTATCATAAATCACATGCAGAATAACAGATTTATTATATCAACATGAAAAATTGCATTTAACTAGTGGGCTCATCACTTGTTACTATAGCTTTCCAAAGCAAACCTCTGAAATGAGCTAAATTAGGGTTTCCAGGACACTGTACAATTTTGTCATACAAATAAACTCTTACATAGTTGATCCCATGTCACGAACTTTAATCTAAAGCATTAGAACAGCACTTTGATTCTCTGGGAATTCTACTTGAAATCAATCTAAAAACAATATCTGGTTTTAAAACGTATATATGTGGGCCGCACAAATCTGACTGTGCATGTAAGACACTGCAAGCATGCACAACAGAAAAGCAACCAGAAATCTCTAGCTCTGAGAGATTGGGTCTGTTATTCTAGTTCTTTACATCTACTCATGCCTTGAAAATGTTCATCTACGTTACAACATCTGACATTCACAGTGACCCAACAGGCATCACTTGCAAGCTAATTCTCAACCTGAAGAAAACAGTTTATGGCCACAATACAGTTAGAATTCACTGGAAGTGTTTGAACACTCATCACAGGCAGGCAATCATGATACAAGAAAATACCTGTGTGAGTTCTCATGTCCATATTTCCCTCAATGACTGGATGCAATTTGCATATTGGGAGTTATGTCCTCTTCATCAATGTGTTGGCCATGAAAAATAGTGCTTTTTAACTGAGGATCATTGTTATAGCGGACTTTCCTTTGGCTTCCAGGCTTCTTCCTAGATAGTTTAGGGCATGGACCTAGTCCTGGTTCTGCAAGTAGGTTTACCCAAAAATATTGAAAACCGTCCATGTGGCCAAGTTAAAGTGCACATTTTCAAATATTCAAAGGCAAAACATTCTTGATATCAATCCAAAACACAAGCAGGATATTGCCATAGGGTCAACATTCAGGGGAAAAAGAAGCAACCTGAACTCTGCATGTTTTTTTCTAATACTACCTGCACTGTAGCACTCAACTGTATTGTGGGTACTCAACTATATTTTATTTACACATTTCCAAAGCACATACAAAAATATCTACATGAGAGACTACAAATAATTCTTATACATTAAGAACACTTTTTAAACTACTTTGGGATACAAGTACCTCTCAGTCACTGCTCCATTTTTGATCTAGACATTTTCATCAGTAGTGACTTACTCCAAGACCAGCAGCAGCAGTTTCTTCAGCTCACACTTAGTTTGTTTGATATCAGGAAAGAAGGTTTTCTAAATGTCTCAATTCATAGAGAAAATATCACTTCACAAATGTAAGTGGAAGAATTTATTCCTTCACTATATTTTGTATGTATTTGTATTTTTTATATTATATTGGAAACAGAAGCCCCACTTGTGATTAATAGCAGTATTCTGGTGCCTGCTCATCTCACATCACTGTAATCTGACATTGCCTGCTTTAAGCAGAGCTGTTATTACTTTTTTTCCTATGACTACAGGCAGTCCTTTTATCTAAGAATTAGAAGCTTACTGCTTCTTCATTACTGTAATATGGCTACTCAGCAGAATATTTTTTCATGTCTCATACCTACGTTATTTTCCTTAAATGCTTGGAATCCAGACGTGCATTTTGAAATGCTTGCTTTTGAGAATACACATATGCACACACATATATACCCCTTCACATACGTTATGCTTGCACAGAAGCAGAGCAAGCATACATAACAAAATTTTGATTTGGGGCACTTTTCTGGCGGACAAACACGAGGCTCAATACAAGTTGTCAGAAAACTGCAAAGAAAGGATCCTGTTCATGGGTGCTGCATTAAAGTTCAAGGGTCTCTGAATGTCTCTTACGGTGCCTACAAGGTACAGTCATTTCATGCAGTGTTTCAAACTCCCTAAAGCAGGATACGTTTCAGTGCACCGTGACCCCTTCCACATATCTGATCCTTCTTTTAGAAACCAGGTCATAAAGCAGTGGGGCAGGCTGCAGAGCAAGGAGCAGCATGCATTTATGTGAGACACTCTCTTAGTTTGAGGGAAAAATCAAACTGTTTACCAAAAAGCAAAGGAGAGGATTCCTCCGCAATAACCACATCACTCTTTATTTAATTTAAGAAAAAGGATCTTTAATTAGAAAATGGATAATAAAGATAACTGTTCTTAACTACTATATATATCTACATATATATGTAGATATAGATATAACTGTAAGCAGACCAGAGCAAACTACTCCCCCAACACCAAAATTAAAAACAAAAGAGAACAACCCCCAAAACAGTAGGTTCTTCCTGGAGCAGTTATATTTATGGACAGTGTCAGTATCACACCTAGCACTGCTAGAAAGCCCAAACTTGGAGTGCTGAGTCCAATTCTAAGCTCCCCAGTGCAAGAGACACATGGTCCTACTGGATTGATTCTTCTAAGAAGCCATGAAAGTCAGGAAGAGCCTGGAGCATGAGGGAAGTCTGAGAAAGCTGCACTGTTTAGTCTAGAGAAGGCTCATGGGTTATTTTACTTACCTATAAAAAGAGCAGGTGCCAAGGAGATGGAGCTTAGTGCTTTTCAGCAGTACTCAGTAACAGAAAAAGAGGCAATGGACTTCAAAACTGAAACAGAGAAGGCTCCAGAAGAACATCAGGAAATCTGTTTTCACTGTGAGGATGGCTGACCACAGGCACAGGTTGCCCAAGGAAGTTGTAGAGTCTCCCTTGAGATGTTCAGAAGCTAACTGAACATGGTTCTGGGCAACTGGACCTGTGTAGCCCTGCTTGAGCAGGCAGTTGGATCAGATAACCTCCAGAGGTTCCTTCCAGCCTCAATTACTCTGAGATCAGAACCAGAATTAAGACGCAGTAACAAAATCCTATTATAGATAAATATGATTAAAATTTTCTTACTTCCAGTTAAGTCACAGAACAATAGTATTGGAAGTGCAACAGTGTTAGTTTTTGTCACCTCGATAGGTGACATTTATCTTAACTAATTTTTATTTTTATCTTCATGTTTATATTTACTAGGAAATTTAGACATCAGCAAATATCTGTCCAAGCACCTGAAAATATCTGGAAAGTTTAATTAAATGTAAATTAAAACCACTCTCAAAAATTCAAAAGCTTGGAACCCCTCAGTCCTTCCCATTCAGCTCTTCCCTAAGGACAAAGATGAGTAGATTAATAATGTGATCAGTCATCTAAAAATCCAGACTTGAAAAAAACCAGTGAATTAACTGAATGAATTCCAAATCCTTCAGCACAGTGCAGTGAAATAAGAAAAATCTCTAAGATTTAAATATAGCACTGGCTGGTTTTATTGTCTATTATGATGAATGAGAGACCTCAGATGTTCCCATTTATGGACAGCCAGATATTTTGCCAACTGCTGCACCAGTTCCTTTGTCTGGCATATTTCATCCACTCTCCCCGAGTTAAAAATACAAGTTTAAACTGTGAATCTGTAAGTCTTTAAGTACTTCTTTACATTAGAGAAATTAAACTCAGGAATTTCGAAGCACGGACAGAAGAGTTTGTATTAGGCATGGAACAAAGATACAATCGATGAAGTAGATAGAGTGTCCTATAGAGTACCTACTTGAACAAGACATCTCCACAGCAAAAAGTTTTTGTCTGAGCTGGAAAATAAGGATGAATTAAAAACTGAAGATTTTTAAACTACAGTAAAAACAAAGTCGTATTGATTTGCAATATTTCTGCCAACCTCCCAAGGAGGGCTTTGTAAAATTGCAGACTTCATGTGATTTTTCTACTTACAGTTAGTGTTAATGGCAATAAATAACCTCTACTTCTAACAATAATACCCTGAAAGAGTCATAAGTTCTATAACAGTTATCCTTGAAGAACAATAAATACAGATTTTAATAGTATTTTTCCAGTAATCTGAGTTGATTGACACAATTTTCACAAAACCAAGAAATGGAACCAGAAGGATCTGAAACTTCCAGAGGGGAAAAAAAAAACATTAAAAAACTGCAAACAAACAAAAAAGCTAAAACCAACCCAACCCATTCCCTCCCGCCC
>VWZD01002021.1:616936-821066 GCA_013396695.1 Sakesphorus luctuosus | reverse complement strand
CCCCCCCAAAAAAAAAAAGAATCAAAAGGGTTCAATATAAAATCCACAAGAGTAAAGAGAAATGAAAACACTGATTTGCTTTACACAAGACTGTCTCACAACAGACTATTTTGATTTTGAACCAAAGCAATACGTTAGTCCTCTCAAGCCCAGAAGAACTGAAATGAGAGGGTTTTTTCATCTCTGTAGCCTCCGGAAGGAAAACAAGGACACAGCTGCTCAAGACCTGCCAGGGAGAACTAGGCTGAAAAAACTGCTGTCAATAACCTACTTTCACAACCAAGAGACAAAGAGTAACGCAAAACATAGCAAGGAAGTAAAGGAAGATTAAGCAAGTGGCCAAGCCAGCAATGTGTCCCTGTGGCACAAAAGGCTAACATTGTCCTGGCTGCATTAGGAGAAGCATTGCCAGCAGGTCAAGGGAGATGATCCTTCCCCTCTGCTCAGCACAGACCACTCTTGAAGTGCCGTGTCTAGTTCTGTGTTCCCCAGTAGAAAAGAGATATGGACATACTGGAGAGATTCTTATGAAAGACCACAGAAATGGTGAAGGGACTGGAACATCTTGCATGTGAGAAAAGGTTGAGAGACCCTCTTAATGATGTATAGATAACCCTGAAGGAAGAGTGTGTAGAGGACAGAGACAGGCTTTCAGTGGTACTCTGTGATGGGATCAGATGGGATCAGAGGCAATGGGCAAATATGGAAACACAGGAGCTTTCTCTAGACATCAGGAACCACTTTCGCACTGTGAAGCACTGGCACAGGTTGCCCAGGCATGTTGTGGAGTCTCCATTTCTGAAGATATTTAAAACTGTCCGGACACCATCCTGGGAAACTGGCTCTGGATGGCTCTGCATTAGCAAAGAAGGCAACTTCCAGAGGTCCCTTTCCAAACTCAACCATACCATGTTTGTGATTCTGTAGCACTCTTACAGAATAAGAAAGACTAACACACTTTGCCTCATAAACACCAAGTTTGGTCAGATTGATGTCAGAAATGGTGGAAGGCCCAATCAGCCAATAGACATCACAGCTAGAAAAGCCACACATCTCAAGCCACAGGGTGTTAGAACAGGCAGTATCATCCCAACAAAAATTAAGACAGCAAGGCCTGTTTCCAAATAAATGCACTCAAGAAGGACAAACAATCCAGTGTACGGATACAGTGGGACTAATGACCCAATAGATTAAGATTAGAAGGTTAAATTCGTTGCTTACTTCTCATTCTGATACCTGAATTAGGCAGCAAGATACCAGCATTGGAAAGAATGAAGCATAATGAATAGCTACACTTTTAGCTACTGTATGTTCTAGGAAATAAGAGTCTACTTCTAGGAGGAAAAAATCCAAAATTATTGCATTTCAATCTTGCCATTGGAGTACATCCAGTACATTTTTACTGTGGGTCTTGGGTTTGTGGTGGGGTTTGGTTGGGTTGGGGTTTTTTGTTTGGGTTTTTTTTTGGTGGGGGAAGGAACCTAAAGTATGTGGGTTGCATCCTTGAAAAAATAACTGCAGAGCTGACTAGACTGTTTTAAATAAATACTGTCATTAGTACAAATACTATTTTCCCTTAAGCACTAAAAAAACCTCCCTAATATATGTACCTAAAAAGCTACTCCATCTTCAAGAAGCACTTACAATGTCTTGCTTTAATCACAAATCTTTCCTTCCTTTTCTAATTGTCTAATTACTCAAGTGGTCACAATTGCAGTTGAAAGCCTTACACAGAGATTTAAGTTAATTTTAAAATGGAACAAAAAAATCTTTTCTTTAAATAGCCTTTGCCAAAAGTAATGAAAGTGAAATGGAAATTATTTCAGTAATGTGGAATTTTTAAACTTTTCTAATATCATCTACTGCTACCTTCTACCAATTTAACATTCTAATTTTACCTCCTGAGATTGTGAGGTCCTGTTATTCTCTCCCACTTGTAGCCAGAGTAGTAATGATAATTTCACACCATTTATTAGTGCCCCATTTCTCAAAAACCTGAAGGCAGAAATAACTTCTGGAATATGTAGGACCTTTGACATTTAGATCCCTTCTTAACTGGCTTTAATTAAAATTATCATCTCCTAAGTCTGACAGACTAAATGCATTTCTCTAGGTGCTCATCACCAAGCCTACCATCACGATGAGTCTAATTGGAGATCTCTGGAAGGAAATAATGGAAATTTGATCATCATCTTCCCAGATCAATTCACATGGGAAATGTTAATCAGAATCCAGACTGTTAATCTCAGTCCATAACAGGATAGCAGGAAGTTCTGTCCTTTCTGTAAAAGTGGTCAATATTTCAAATCAGTTTATTCACAAAAAAAAAAAAAAAAAAAGGAGTATGTAATTCCTTAACTCTTTCATGGGCACTGAATAAATTTTACATTTTATGAAGAAGTACTTCTGCAACAATAATTTTCAGGAAGATGCTTCATCTGAAGAATGTGGCCCTCTGGGCTCTGCACACTATATCCAGAAAAAGAAACTAAATAACCAAGGAAATGTTAGCAATTTTACTTGCTCCTAGAATCACATCTGATTCCACCTTGGGAGACAGAGCTTTTGTTTGATACCACCTGTTTGACCTGTCAGAATAAAAACACAGCAGTTGTAGCAGATGTGAGTCAAAGAGAAAATATCATTGACAGTGACATCTTTGTCAGGAAGGACAACCTTCCTGCTGAGAGAGTTATGTTAATTACCTGGAAATTCACAGCTGTTGAATATCAACCTCAAGCTGTTTAAAAGCAAAACTTGATATTTAAGAAAAAAGATTTCATGGTACTTTCTACCTGCAAGTCCAGCTTCAAAACAAAAATGTAACTCAAGCCAGATTTTTACATTGACCTGCAGTACAGCCAATGCCTAAGAAGAAGAAATATTCTGCTAAAAATTAACAAGCTCACCTGACTCGCAATTTATTGCATGTTTATCTGAAAGATATGTTTTTACCTTCAGGGAGATACAAAAATTGCTTAATTTGGAAAACAGTTGTGTGCACTTGAGAAGCTGGATTAAACTTAATGCTGCTGAAACAAGCTCTAAAACAAGGTTCTGTACCTATACTTTAGAAAGATAATTACATGAATGAGTAATGGCCTGCCACAAGTCTTGTTCCCCTGACTAAAGGGCAGTGGATATTTGCATATTCAAAATAAGGGAATTGCACACTACCTCTGTTTCAGCCCTGGTCTCAGGATAAAACCAAGCAGGTAGTTTTGAACTCGCACTCCATAATACTCAATTTTCCACAGTCACAGGCAAAGTGTATCTTACACTGTGAATGCAAACACAGGGGCAGATATCTGAGGGGGAGACAGTGATAGTGATGATGGCACGTAAGGAGGGAGAGAACATCCAAAAGACAACTTCTAAACTCTCAAAGTAAAAGCCTATTTGCAACTATAGTGTGCTGATAGCATATTTTGGTAAGCATCTAAGCAAAAGCAACACATCCTGAATTTTCCAATGCGCAAAAAATATTATTGAGACATAACCACAGGTTAGAAAGTTGATCACAGATTGTGCTTCTGCTACAGGCTCTCTCTGTATAGAAACCAGGGGCCTGAGGTTCTGTAAAGAAAAGCTGATAGAAAAAGGAAGGGTTCCTAAACATAGGTTGTCTAGAAAACAAGAAGAGAGCTAGGAGAGACAAACTGATCTGTGCAGGGGGAAAACCTGGAGATGAAGGATGCCTGGAGACCTGTGCCAGGACTGACCTTGGTCAATAACACCAGAGACTGCAACTGCACAACTATGAGCAGCCCCACAGCGAGAGCCACAACCTTCTGCCCAACCTCCCTGGACCAGAAGAAATCTCTTTGCCAGCAAGGGAAGGCGAGACCTAGAGAATGCAGCACTGTGTGCAAAGAAGAAACCTCACATGAGAGCTTTCCAAGCAGTGCAAAATCTCTCATCTTATCTGCCCTTAGATAAATCCAATCCAGTATCTAGATCTGCAGTAAATTTACTCTGCCTAATCCAAGATGAAACATTTTCCAGCCTAGCTCAAGATCCTACTAATTTTTACTTTTTGTGTGTGTGTTATGTCCAGATCAAATGTATCTAATAAATGACTGATGTACCTGCCTTGCTAAAATAGTCACAACTACACATCAGGCTATGGAATGTCAGTTTTTAATTCAAAATCCCAATTACTCAGATTAATATCAGCATAACATTCTAAAAAATTATATATAAATAATATAATATATAATAAAAAATCCAGAACCTGTACACTTTCAGAATAGATTCTCCCATTTTTCTATACCCTATTTCTTATTAGCTATATTTTCCCATCGTATTAAATCCTCTACATCAGAAATCAGGATTTAGACCACCTACCACAGAATAGTTAAGATGCATTCAGAATAGTGAGTATATTATTTACCACCTAAGCTAAGCTATTTCATGGAAAAATACTAGGAAAAATAAGTATAAATAAAGCACTATTATTCCATTCATTCTCTTGGTTACTGCCTGTAACTCTAAATAAAGGCCTTTATCCCAAAAGTACATTGAAGCAGATGCTCTAAAGGTTATTGCAGACTAAAGGCTAAAATTTCTTACTGTTTTAATTGAACATCTCTTTGCTGAAGGTAGTTTCCAGCAGTTGAAAGTATGATCAATATATTTGGGACTTTAAATTATTCTCTTAAGGTCTGTGCTTATAAGATAGGGAATCTGCAAGGCAGATGACTTTTGCTAGTTCCTGAATAACAAAGAGCAGCCCCTACAAAACTTCACAAAGCATCATTTCTAGTTGAAATATCAATTTACAAACATTATACTTTGTGTTATTTATATCAAAGATAGTCTACTAAAACTTAGAGTGACTTTGGAGTTTACTCATATTTATGCCTGCAGTTCTCACTAACATATGAGGTTATTATTTCCGACTAAGGAGTTGCTGGTTAGTAGTAAAGTTCACTCTGGCTACTGGAGTGACTGAATTGGTGGAAAAGGGAAGTGCAACTGATAAATTACATCATCTGCCTTGACACTTATAAAGCCTTTAACACTGTCCCACAAAATATCCTTGTCTCTAAATCAGAGATGTACAGGTTAATGGATGGACTATTTGATTTAGTATAAGAAATTGACTAGATGGTTACATCCAAAGAATTGTGGTTATTGGTTCAACATTCAAATAGAAACCAGTAACAAGCAGTGTCCCTCTGGGGTCTGTATCAGGACCAATACTACGTGCTAATTTCATCAGTGACATTGTGGGGTTGAGCACATCCTCAGCAAATTTGTGGATGGCAATTTAAGGGATGCAGCTAAACATATTTGGGAGAAGTGATGATGTCCAGAGAGACTTTGACGGACTTAAGAGGTGGACCAGCATGAGATTCATGAAGTTCAACAAGGCCAGATACAAGCTCCAGCATCTGGGTTGAGACTAGGCCCAGTATATAAGTACAATAAGACGTTTTACCAAGGCTTGTAGTGACATGAGACAAGGGCATCAGTTTTAAACTGAAAGAGGGAATATCTAGAATGCCTATGAAGAAGAAATTCTTCATAAAGAGGGTGGTGAGACACTGGAACAGATTGCCCAGTGAAGCTGTAAATGCTCCATTTTTTAAGGTGTCCAAGGTCAAGGTGGATGTGGGTTTTAACAACCTGGTCTAGTGGAAGGTGTCCCTACTTATTGCAGAGGAGTTGAACTAGAGGATCTTTAAAAGTCCCTTCCAATGAAACCATCTTATGTTTCTATAATTTTTCCTATAACTGAATAATCTAGACACTTTATATCACTTAATAAGGAAGCATTATTAATAACTTCAACATCAAGGTGTTTGTACAATTCTTAATGCTTCTTCATATTCCCTTCTGCACTGAACATGACCCTCCACACGCAAGTGTATTTTCATAGAGATATATATATATAAATACAAATATAAATAAATAGTCCTATGTGGTCTGCAAACAAACTTTAATTCTATTCATCACCAACATTAATGTTTATTTTTATTCACAACATGTTTTCCTTCATATAGGTCACTGCATGACACCACAGCCCATTCAGCACCTCCAGCAGAGTCTCACAGCAGCTGTTCTGCTGTGCCTGAGAGAGCTGGTATTGCAAGCAGGAAAAATTTCTGCCTTTCCAAGTTTTCTTTTCATTTGAGGATGTTATTTTTAAGAAATCTAGGTAAATTAAGCATCTACTTCTACCAGGTGCTTAATTTTTTTGCCCATGTATTCATCGTTCAATATTTCAGAGAAAAACATATATGTTTAGGGAAATTTAAGTCCTATTTGGAAGCATTTTCTGCACAGGGAAAAGTACTGTAAAAGTATTGGTTCCAATTTCAACTTTCAGGGGTGTTAAGTAGAATTGATTGACAGCTTCTGGCTTTTAAATACCTATTTTGTACAAGGCCTAGGGTCAAATCTCAAAGAGGAGTAAAGTACACAGGATTTCTAACAAAAGTCACATCTCCTGTATCCAGCTGTCCTACAGCATCCAGGTGTGGTCTCCCACAACTGACTTAATACTCTTCTGAGATTTCTCACTGCCCTTTCATAAACCAAGGACAGTGGATTACTGAAACAGTAGGAAACATGTACCTAACTTCCCAAACCTTTACTTTTCATACAAACACTTACACACAAATGAAAATCACTAGCTCTCTTGACAGCAGTGATTATATAATGAACTATTGACTGTGCTAAAAAGCAATCATGCAAAAAAACCCCCAAATTAAAATCAGGCATAAGATGAAGGACTTCCATCAAGCAGACAGAAGAACAGTCTCCCTCCTGTCTGATATGAGATATTTACAATACCTAATTCAAAACCTGATGCAGACTTAACCATTTTCACTGTTTGGGGGCAGGGAAAAAAAAACAACCAAAAAACAAACCACCAAGCTGTCTTCTAAGCAACTAACCAAAATGATGGGAACAAGCACAAAAACAAAGTACCAAAAAATTAAGAGGCACATAAAATATTGCAAGTAATTAGTTTGTTCTGACCACAGTCCAGGCAAACTTCAGGAGCTGATTTGTGCATTGGTCAACACAAGTTCTACCCAGAAATGGAAACTGTTATTATGAAATATTCATTCAAACTGGATAACTGACAAATATATTTTGTAACATTCAGTTCAGTGATTTCAAGCCATCCCACCTTGTCAGGGGACAGAAGTTGTTTTAGTTTACCATCTGTTGAGTGGCTTTTCTGCAGCACGCCAGTGATCTCTATCAAATTCAAAAGCTGATGTGTCTGTACCACAGCACTGTCTCAGATGCCATTTGACAAAGCATCTTATATCCAGACTCAGGCAGAGCAGATGTTCTATATTTCTCTTTTCCATTGATAATTCTTACAAATAAGATAGGGTGCATATGAGTGAAGTATGTGTACAAAGCTGTTAATAAGGATGTCAAATTTTCATTGGTTTCACAGAAATATAAAGCAGAAGGCACAGATTCATCACTGTTGTCCAAGCAGTGTCCAAGAATGAACAGCCATGGAAATTGTTACAACCATCATTCACAGAGGACACGGTACTAGGTCTTTCCTGACCCTTATCCAATTGCAAGCATCACTATTGCTCAGGACTGTCAGGGGAGAGCCAAATCTTCACAATGCTTTGCAAACTTTCTGCCAATCTCCACATCCACTTTAGAAACCCATATACATAAAGATCCAAATGAAACTGCCTAATAAGATTTAATGGCTTCCTAACACTATTTTAAAATGTTTTTAATAGAATATTATGGTACATAATCTTATAACAGTCACCTCTTAAGGCTTGCTAAAAGCCTTAGGTAGGCTTGTTTGTTTTCCCATAAAACAAAGATAGATATATTTTCCAAGTTTATTTGACTGCCTTCAGTTCCTTTCCATTAAAAACAGATTCAAAATTGCATCAGCTTTGTCAAGAAATGGAATAACAAACATACAGCTTTTTGTATTCAAATTAAATGACAGAAGTGTGTGAATGAAGAAAACAGTTAAAAAGGTAGACTTTTCTTAACTTTGAAGATATCTAAGAACAAAACTGAGTGTAAAAAGAGTTTTTAAAATCTGAATTCAGAAACAGAGATCATTAGTTATAACAGGAAAAGGAAGTAAGAGTTATCTAAATTAAGGATTGCCTCAGTTGCAGCGTGTTCATGTTCTTCCATCTTCATCTACATTTTTTTCTTCCAGGACACCTTCAGTTTTTATTTATATTGAAGCTAAATCTTCTGGGCAAGGAAGAGCTTCAAGGAAGTGTTGTGTAACCATTGATACAGGGTTGTGTTAAGCACCACTTTTATATCATCCTCTATTCACAGCTTTAGGTGTACTTCTGAGCTACTTGAAAGTGCGAGACTGAGGAAAATTACTCTGCCGACATTTCTGATACAAATCCCTCTTCTGGATAGATAGTATCCTTCAAGTGTGGAAAGGGGACATCCAGGTATCAATGGTACTCATGTCCCTGCCCCTAGCTTGAGCTGATCCCCTTAGAAAGAAGAATCCACAGTCAAATACCAGCAACTCTGAAACGGGGCACTAACAGTCTGTACATATCCCCGATGTGCCTGACCAAAAGAGGCACAAGAAGCCAAGACAATACAATTCTGGTACAGCTACTGTAGGAAGAACTAGACATCTCTGCAACTCCAGAGGATCAAAAAGTCTAGATGGCTCTCTGGGAAAGAAGTCACTAATCTTGCAAAAACCAAGTTGGAGGAGAATTTTCCATTACCATAGAAAAATATGAGCCTCCGAGGCCTGAAGTTACCTACAGATTTCATAACACACTAAAGTACATTTTATCGGGTCTTTGTTTTAACAGCTTAGCTTTGAATTAGTTTAAATAAATTGCATTTCAAGCACAGTATTTATTTTAATACAATACAAGATAGATTAATCTCTGCTGTGCATGAGAGTGAAGGATTCACAATACCACACGTAACACAAGGCAAGGAAAGAACAGCCTGCACTGCAACACGAAAAGAGATAGGTAACAATGGCTGCTGAGCAGCAAAATATTTGAGAATCAGTTTTTGCTGTGTCTCTGTCCGAAGAACGTGCAAGTCTGCTGCTTCTCACCTACTGTGTTCTTATTTGTCAGTCTCCCATCTGCTTTATTCCTTAGACTGCTGATGCTTTCACACCTGTTAGTTTATGCGCTGTCGTCTTTGTCAGCTAGCATGTATTCTGGATAAATGATAGCAAGCTAAAACTTAGTATGGACAAAATAGACCTCTTGTTCCTCTCACTTTGGCCCCTCCTGTATCTTTCATTTCTTTTCACAAACCCTCTGTTTTCGCTGTTATTTAATTTGGCACCACAACAAAGCCTCACACTTTCATTCATATCCCATTTGCTAAAGTTTTACCAGCATAAAGGATATCTAACAGTTTTCTTCATCCAATGGCTTTTAGCACTCACCCACACTCTAAACTTTAAAGCTTCATCTCAGTACTCACAACATTGCTTTCTAATAAACATCTGTTCAATCTCTGTCTTTGTTCTAATCACATCCTTCCTTCAAAACTCTACAGTAATTTCCCCCATGTTAGCAGATCAGGTCTGGTCTTAAAGGTTTACCATCCTAAATTATCCCTTGGACCTTACTTCCTGTCACAACAGCTTAGTCAGAAACGCCTATTTGTCCCCTTCTCCTGCTACTTTTTCACACTCCCACCATGCTGCCCACACTACCTAAAAAAAAAAAAAAGCCTTCACATTCCAATATGCCATCCCCCTCCCCCCTACACACATACTGATTCAAAATCCCCCTGAGATTTATTTCTGGTGAATCTTAATAAAAGTCACACTTCTTCAACCCCAATATTTAGCTAAGAGCATTCTGAATATCTGAAGGGAAAATTTAGCTACAAATATGCTCTTCTTTCCCTTCTGCCAGACTTTCTCCTTATAGTCAGCTTCTCGTAAAATCTCTGCTCCATCCTCATGTCCTCTGTGAATGATGCAGTTCTCACCTTTAGTGTGCAGTCACTACTTTGCCAATATATAAATCTCTCTAGAAGACATACTTCTGTCATGCTGATTATCCTTTCTCAAAACTGATTTGTAAATTAGTTGTTATAAAGCTCACTCCCATCATTGGTAGTGAAATTTCTCAAAACTAAAAACAATTCCCCCCCCCCTCTGCAGGGATCAGGGAGATAAAATGTGTATTTCAAGTAAATCATGCCTATATTTTTCCCTCCTTTTTTGCATTGTATAATTACTAAACTTATTTTTAAAGAGCCAAACAGATATTGCATAGCCAATGAGAAACAGAAGAGAAATCAAATTATATTCCCAACTTCAGAGGTAAATTATTTTTAAAAATCAGACACACAAATTTTCCAGAAATACTAACATAAACATGCAAATGTTCCTTGAATACAGGGTAGGTGGTGGCTATAAATTAAGCAACTATGTTTTTCATTTTATAGAGAAAAATACATCAGTAAACAATCAGCTGACGAGTGAGAAGTACAATACAGCCTTGGACTACAATGGATAGACTCTTTTGGTTTTTTCAGTTTTCCAATATGAAAGCTGTTTATATCTACTAAGCCTTAAGTGAACAAGTCTTTTCTCATTTGCATTGTAAATGCCCACAGCTACCCCCACAACCAAAACCAAGAGAAAACCTGTGTAGCAATTCAGAACAGATTTCCTTACTGCAGCAAATTCAGTGCCTGCTGTCACTGCAGCACTCCAGAGAAGTTGTTACTCAACTGACAACTTAGAACCAATTTTGACATGATCTTATTATATGTTACAATTAAGTTCCAGTAGTCAAGCCCATTCTTTCTGGAAGATCTCTCTATGAATTCTCTATAAATTTCTTAATAGTTGGAAAACTCTTTCCTGTTTAATCTCAGCAAGAATAGTTAACATGAATTACCTCAGTCCTTCCACAAGGTCTCTAGGAGGTATAGAAGGGGCTGCCCTGTGAAAACATGCTATTTCTCCTTCCTGGATGGACAGCCCATTGAAACATAATATAGAGCAAAGAGATACAGACTAAAGAGAGGATTTCTTTTTTTGGTTTTTTTATTAACCACATGCTGATTCAGAAGAGACCTTTTGTCTATATTTCTCTTTGATCCCGACTAAAAATAAGTGCTATTGATTTAGTACTCCTACCTTTTGGCTCAGAAGAGGCTTCTGAGACCTTATTTAAAGAAGCTTCTCATTCCTCAAAAATTTTTCTATGAAACCAACCATAACGACATGACTGAAAAACAACAGCATTGCGCATCACCTTGCCTTACAGAAATACTTTCTGAACTTTCTCCCTTCACTTGTAGAGATAGAATTTGCACCAAGTCTCACAATGCACCTAAAAAATTGTTTATAGTCAGAAATTATCAGTATCTCAAAGCAGTAGTTAAGTTGATACTGCCTGTGAGCAAAGTCAAGGCAAAGGAAAGCACTTCAGTTTTCTGCTGACACTGGATCACTTTTAAGAAGCCTTCATGAAGAATGCATGGATTCAATATACACATCTAACCATGTTTTCACAAAAAAACCTCACACTTAACAAAACTATTCTAAATCAAAACTGATAAAAGATGGGATTTGGCTTAATTTATAGTTATATAGTCTATTTGAGTACATCCAAGGATTTGAGTAAGGCACACTACTTCTCATGGAGATATTCAAAGTAAACTTTCCTGGTTGGTCTTTTATCATCAAAATGAAAGTGTCTGCCATGTGTAAACTGCCCACCTGTCATGGTTTAGCCCCAGCGAGCCACAAAGTCTCATGTGGCAGCTCACTTAATTCCCCACCAGCAAGATCAAGGAAAGAATTGGAAGGGAAAAAGGGTTGAGATAAAGACAGTTTAATGAGGCAAGAAAAAACCACAAGTGCAATAAAAACAAAACAAGGAATTAATTCACTGCTTCCCAAAGGCAGGCAGGTGCTCAGCCACCTCCAGGAGAGCAGGGCTGGTTACTTGGGAAGACAAACACCAATTCTCCAAGTGTCCTTTCTTTCTTCCCCTCACTTTGTATACCAAGCATGATTCATATGGTCATATAGTTTGGCCAGTTTGGATCACCTGTCCCCAGGTGTGACTCCTCCCAACCACCCATGCATTCCCAACTTCCTTGACAGTGTGGCAGTATGAAAAGCAGAAAAGGCCTTCATTCTCTGCAAGTGCTGTTCAGCAGTAACAAAAACATTTCTATATTATAAACCCTGCGTTCAGTACACATCCAAAACACAGCCCTGTACTAGCCATTGTGAAGAAAATGAACTCTGCCCCAGCTGAAATCAGCACACCACCTCATTAACCCCTCAGAAGTGTCATGAGGCTATGGCATGTTTGCAAGAAAGAAAAGCCAGGAAAATCATTAGAATGATTCATTTACCTGTTGACCCTCTTTCTAACCAAGTCTGAGACATCTCTGAAAACCATGGGAAATGGACATCATCCTAATGATATTTTCTAGTAAGTAAGTTATCTGCAGAGGGAGAGTACAGTTCACAACTAAATAAATAAGAGAGAAACAACTCACTAAAAGAAATCCACATTCCTGCTCACATCAGTTTACACTGAACAGGCATTTATTATGCTTGACATTTTTTTTAATAAATGCAAGCAGCTGGTTGCTAGCTATTTTAAATACTCAGCATGGAGTTTTCCATAGAAACTATTCCTTAACAGGACCCAAAAGCAGCAGGCAGTGAAGTCAAAATTGACCTGATCTTCTTCCTTCTCGCAGCATGGAATAATGTTAGATGAAAACACATTGTAATTTTGAATTTACAGCATTAGGACAACAAATCTGTTACTGTGATCAAAGCAAGCCAACTTAAACTCAAACAAGAGAAACTCTATAGCTCCTCAGGTACTTTCCATGTCAGTGCTGTTTGATAAGAGACCAAGAAACATAGAGCTATAGCCTCTTTTCCATTGTTATTCCTTGAGGCTTATTGTTATCTGCAGAATAGCAGGTTTGGACAGAGAAAACAACATTAACGAGGCAGAATGCTATCAGTATCTTTTAGGACAGGACTAGAATTTGTGACCTTTTACCATGGGCTAACAAACTACTGCATGGTGTCCAAGCCACACGAGATGGTCCAATTGCCCTTAGCCCTACTGTGGGCAGCTAAGAGCATACCCATGCACTGTTAGTGGACAACTCTCCAGACAAGGAAACCTAATTTTGAGGCAAGTTCATTAATAAGGATGGACCAGGCTTCAACAGGAGCTGACACTTAAAACATTCCAATTTATTAGTAATACAAATCATATTTTGTTTTTTCTTCTGTCAGTGCTTTAGGCCATTAGCAATGCACACACAAGGACAGCCCTGACATGCCATGGTAACATTGCTGATGTTACAGAGTGAGTGTTTGTACAAAGGCATTGTATAACATCGCTCCTGGCAACGGAGACAGCAAAATCTATATCACATGCCTACAGTCACATCCTGTAACCATTGGAACATGAGAAAAAGCAAAAGACCAAGAAGTTGTCAGACAACTACTGCCACAGCTCACATCACACAAACAAATGCTGCCTGCCTCATGTCACAGCAGATCTCTTGTATCAGAGGGATTATCCCCACAGTGTAAACCTAAACAGCTTTGATCTGTTAGAGCAATATATTGGGCTCAAATTCAAAAGGAAGGAGTGACTTCTCTTCAGCTTTTTTTATGTGTAGGTAAGTTAGAACCAGGACATCACAAAGCTTTTTATTGGCCTTTTACCATTTCAGCAAGAGCACCCTGCATCAGCATTACCAATATAGCTTCCCTATTACTTAGTGCATCACTTTGAAAAGGTGTGTAGAGCACTAATGATACAGTCTTTCGTAACAGGGAACTTCTGTTGCTAGCTACAATTTCTCAGCTATCCCCCACTAGCAATTCACTTCACGTTGCATGAGTTTTGTTAGGACCACATGCAAACTTGCTTCCTAGCTGTTGTAAAGCCACAGGAGGTTCATATCCTATAAAGGGGGAAAATTATGAACTGCAAAAGCATAGACATGCCAGAACACCCACTGACTGTGGGTAACAGCAAGTGTCTCTAGCATAATAGCATATATTCATAGCTAAATTGCATTGATTTCCACAATTTATGTATATCTATACATGATTTTTATTAAGCTTTCAGCCTGGAGGAATGCATCTGTGTCTTCTTCCCTGTCTCCTCATCATGTTCTGTATCCTCTATTTGGTCTCTTTCTCATAGCACTTTTTGCTCTCAACAATATAGGATATTCCAATGAATTTTTAAAAGCCTTTATTTTTATAATCCTGTCATCTCTACAGAAACTAGAAAGAGCAATATAGTTACTGATATATGGATTATAACATGTGTCAGCCTGACCTTCACATCAGATGCTTCCCTGTATCCTTATTAATTACTATTTATTCACAGTCATAGCTATGAACCTTTCAATAATTAATTTTAAAAAAATGTTTTACTGCTTCACTCCTTTGAGTTACTCTTCCTTTTTGCTTTTTAACCTGTGGTATCTCCATTGGAAAAATTTAGCTTCAGAAGAAAATATTTTTTCTATCATTTGCAGTAATACCTTCCCTTGCTGCATACTACTTTTATGCTCTACCTACAAAAGTACATAATTTGTGGGTTTCAGATACAAAATGGGGGTATTTTTAAGTAATGAAAAACAGTCATTAGAGAATCCTCACATGAAGTCTCAGCTCGTATTTCACACCAATGTCAGCATAAAATCTTGAGTACATGGGAAACAAGAACCCAGTCAAGTGCTAACAAAGTCCAAGTACTGCTAGACCAAGAGGTTCATATTTTACTGTTGCGAGTTTCAGTGCTGATCTAACAGCAGACTTGTTCAAAGGTCTTACCTACCATAGGTTCATGTATCTACTTGTATTTTAAATATGACAGTGTTTAAAGATGCAGTCTGCTATAACAGAAAATTTTAATGTCACTACCCAAAAATCAAAGAGAAACACAAAGCAAAATTTGTAATCAAGATAAATCCTAAGGATGTCTGAGCTCTCAGCAACATTTTTGCTTACAGTTAAGAGTGCAATAAGAAAAGTCAAATACAAATGCTTTATATGACAGAACAAACCATGGTGTTCTTTATATTGGTCATGAAACAATGAACACATTTTTATAAATCAAACTAAACCCAAGAAATATGAAAGAAAAAGCATCTACTTGTAAGCACAATAAATCTCCAAAGGAGTTTGACTTCAGAAAATCATGTAAGGGGAATACAGCACATTACTGAACAGAACCCAGTCAGACTATTCAACCTTTAATAAATATAGGAGTGATCACAACATGAATCAAGAATTCAAGTAAAGAAAAAGGAAAAGAAAGAAGATTACAGGAGCTGAAGTCACAGAAACCCTGAGGGCTCTAAGTTATGATAAAATTTGGCTTTACATACAGTAGTTGTTCTCTGAGATGAGATTATTCAAAGTAAAAACTGAAGAAGAGTTATAATAGAGTTTACAGTATAGAAACAGTACATTCTCATACATACACTTACGGCTTTATAATAGTTCAAACATCCTAGACTTCCTTCTTTATATGTCTCACAGGGTCTGAAAACCAACAGCACCTTGTACTTTAAAGAAATCTAAAAGCATATATTCACAAATATTAAAACCAAAACTATATAATGTTTTGAACATTACAGTCAATTTTCCCAGTGTTTAGAGATGATAAAGTCTCTACTTTGAGTCCCACTTTCAATACAACACCCCAGTCCTATGGCATATAGCAGATAACTGGTTTTTACCAGCAGTGAGATTTAAATACATTCTAAAATTAAGCATGCCAAGTCCCTTACCAATAATGAAAAATACTTGTACATTCTTTCATACTTCAGACTTAAACACTGTTCTATCTTCTGAATGAATTAATATTTATTTATTTATTTTTATTCAGGTCTATTCAGTGGTTACCAGGCATTTTAAATTTTTTTTTGCCCCTACCCATGAATAAATGTAGCAGTAGAACCAACACATGCCTTTAGTGTCAAAATCAGTTGGGTCATGTACAGGACTTACAGTAAGATGATGAAATCAAGTACCTTTTCGGTATTATTTTTTTTTAAATCCTACTACTAATAACAAGTGGTTTTAAAATAGGACTGCTGCTTTTTGACAAAGCTGCCTGATGTTATTTCAAAGCACATCTATCCTTAATGGCAGCATGAGGCCCAGAACCACCAGCAGGCATCATTAACCGTTTGAATTTGACTCCCTTTGGTTCTGGAAACAGAGAGGGTATACAACTGCAATAAATGCTGTTTCTAGAGTAGTATGCTATTAAAATAACATTAGACATCAGGACTCCCCCAGCACTGGGATTGCCACGTTCCACTTCACTGTGCTGCCTTCACCTACCCACAGCTTCACTCTCCTCCAGAACACTTCTGTCATGAGGGAAAGCCAAATATCCAAGTGTAAAAACATCATCTTTCACAAAGTAGACAAGGCTAAATGTAGCCATGTCATTATTCATGTACTTGACCCTCCCCTTTTCTCACCTAGGAAGAATTGTATTTTAATAGTAATTCTTCCTGAATCATAGTTTTTGAAGCAGAATACTTCACTATGCAAAGGAGTTAGTTCATTCCCATTACACCTTCATGGAAAAAAATTTAAGACGCTGTCTTAGGTATGCTGCCTTACATAGATCTATTCATATCTGAGATGCAATTAGATAATAATTACCCAATGCGAACATACAGCAAAGATGGGCCCAGCCCTCTCTGCAAAGGGCACAGAAACAAGCAAGTTACAAAAAGTGACATTCTGTTTAGATCCAGAAATTTCACCATGGCAGTGGTCAAATATTAGGATAGGTTGCAGAAACCCTATTCCCAGAAATAATCAGAATTCATCTGGACAAACCCCAGATTTTCCAGGTGAGTTTTGAGTGTGTCCAACATCCTGGTTTTGAAGGACGTTCAAAACAACCTCCAAAGCTCCTTTTCAAGCTAAATTGTTCTATGATTCTGTAACTAAGAGGTAAATCAAAGCACCATTTGGGCCCATAAAGAAATCAAACAGCCACAATCTAAGTAAAGAACAGGCTACAGCTTCTCAAATTCTAATTTTTGTGTTAGACATTCTTGAAAGTGTACAGCATCTTTTTCATAATCCTTCAAAGAGTAGCACATGTGAGACATTCTCACACTCTGAAATCAGACTACAGGGCTTGTTTTATTTACAAGTTGGCTTTCATTTAGTCTTTCATTATATTCTTATTGATGTTGAAATAAGTAGCCTACAGCTTTTAAATACAAGTTAGAAGTGCCTCGCAGGTGATGCTGGTTATTTTAACTCATGTTTGTTTTTCACAAGATAGATGCTGGAAATTCCTCAGCGCTTTCCAACCATGATCCCTTTCAAAACTATAAGATCTGAAATACATAACACCTACATACTCATTTCCTGATACCTAATGGTAAAGTTGTTATGCAAATGGTGATGTTGTTTCTACAGTGAATAATTTTGGCATGCAGGAAAAAAAATAGTTTTACTAGAATTTTCTTCATAGTTGAGCAAAACTACATAAGTATGACCCCTAGAAGAGCTGACATTTAAAACAGGTCCTCAAGCACGCAGGTTGGAGCAGTGGATAGCACCTGTACTTCAGAAATCCAACAGCTGCCATTCCATGCACCTCAACCTGCATCTGTACATCAGAAACAATTGAGGGAAACGCAAATGCTGAAGATACCATTTCATTTGCTCATTCTCAGACTTCTTACAGCACTTTTCCTGCAATGTTACAATACTTTAGTTCTCTTGAGTTGAAAAAGGAACAAAACTTTCTGCAGTATAACAAAAATGGAGTCACAATTGGCAAGATATAACTTGTTAAGGCATTACCAGTAGATTCATAGATATCTAATGATTTTAATGAGATGTTGTTGTTGCAGTTCATACTAATCACTTTTCACACTGAAGAGAATAGCCCATGTATGCCCAGAAAAGCAACATGAGCCAATCGTAACAAACAGAAATAGCAAAATTTAAATTTGGAATTTCAGGGTGATTCATTGACCTGCCCTTTTCAAAGGAGCCTTCGAACAGCTGTCATAACTAAATCATGTTAAAAGAAGTAAATATTTTAAGAATGCTCACTTTGCTCCCTTATACAAGGAACCAAGCCATCTGTGCTATAGAGGTCCTTAACTGATATTCTATCTACATAAAAGGTACGAAAAATCTTTCCTATTTAGTCCTCTGAGCAGATGCTGCCATAACATACACCTCTAAGGCACTTACCACAGTTAGAAGTGGAAAAAACCACCAAAAAACCACGCACGCATTTCTGGTTTTGTTTTTCCTTTCCTCTTGACAAAAATCACAGAAAGGGTAAGGTCCAAAGGGACCACAGTGGGTCACCTGGTCCAACCTCCCTGTTCAGTCAGGGTCATCCTAGAGTACATGGCACAAGATTGCATCCAGACAGTTCTTGAATATCTCCCATGAGAGAAACTCCACAACCTCTCTAGTCAATCTGTTCAGTGCTTGGTCACTCACACAGTAAAGAAATTCCTCCCCATATCCAGGTGGAACTTCTTGCACATGAGTTTCTGCCCACTGCTTCTTGTTGTATTGCTTGGCACCACCGAGAAGAGCCTGGCTCCATCCTCCTGCCACCCTCCCTTCAGATACTTAGAGACATTGCTGAGTTTCCACCTCAGTTGCCTCTTCTTGAGGCTAAATAAGCCCAAATCTCTCAGCCTTTTCTCATAAGAGATGCTCTTTGTCCTCCCATCTTTGTGACCTTCTCTTCTAGGATAACCTAAGACTTAAAGGAGAAGAACTATGTGAATATTTGGGATCATAATGTTCTCCAAAGTCTGGAAAGATCCTCCTGGCACTAAGTAAAGAACTGCACCTTCAAGAGAACCGTAGTTCTTCAGAATTTGTACTTTCACAGCACAAATTTCAGCCCTTTTCTAAATAGATTTGATTACAATGCCCAAAAATAGCCTCTATTTAATGGCAGTGATTGAAAGGCACAATCTTATCTTTAGCTGTTTCCAGATCTGCATGACTGTCTTAATTAGCATTGGAGCATTCAAACTTGGAACCCTGTGGTTGTTATGTGCCTTTCTTAGCAACACTTATTGCTTTTTTTCCTCAAGGCTGCGTTTGTATGTTTTACTAGAACAGGGACACAAATATAAGGTCATGAGAAGTTCCAACACACAAAGAGGTTTAATCTGCATTTTCCAATCTCTGAAAGCAAGAAAAGAGAACATTTTATCATTAACTTCTGCCCATACTGAGACTAAAAACTCAATTGGCACAGTACAACACAAAAGTATGATTGCTGTAGCAACAGGTAACTCCAAGTAGTCACTTGGATTTCTTCCAGTTAATCTAATACTTGGGAATATTTAACAGGTTTGTTGTGTAGGTTTGGGGTTTTTTTCATTATAAACAAAAGATTTCACTACTTTCCAATATTGGATGATAAATTTAAAACACTTTTTTAAAAGGTTACAGAAACATTTTCTCAACATGCTGTGAGGAAGATTTTGGAAGCAAAATGCTGTTACCAAATTACTCCACACACATTTTTACTTCCAAGTCCCTTCTAATCTAGATATGTCTTGTCTGAACTGCAGTTACCAGTTTCTTTCCTAGGAATGGAGTTTGAGAACACGCCAGTGCCCTCCACTATCTTTCACCAAGCAATATTGCTAAGGCAGCCTGTTGGCTCTAACTTAAAGCCAGACTGAAGGTCAGTGTGCAGATAATACCAATATAAATTTGAGGTAACGAGTTACCAGTGACCTCAAGCTTAGACTACAAGGCATATGCAGAATTTTAATCCATTCACCTCATGTGTCACCTCCCTTTTTCTGAGCATGATAGCCCTGCTCTCCTGCAGAGCTGACTGAGCAGAGACACAGACCATCAACAGGCCATAGCTCTCTTCCAGATTTGCATCTTTTCCCTCTGGGAGGGCTGAAAACCACAGGGCCTTTGAGAAATGCTCTTTACTTCATGCAAGTCTTGTGATTCTGAGTTTGGAGAAGCAGAATATTTTGGTCACCTATGAAAGTTATCACAGGAATTATGGTAATCAGTAAAAGTTATGCAAACTTACATTTCTTCCCTTTTTCTTCCTTTTCTTTTTAATAATCACTTATTGCAAATCAGCTAAAAGCCAAAAAAACTAAAAAAACAACAACAACAACAACACAAAACAAAAAAGAGCCCACCACCAACCTATTTGGTGTTACTCGCTAAATTCTGGAACACTATCAGAAATTATTTTGATGGATTAAATATTCAAACATAAAATGAATTTACTGTAACTGAGTCAGGCATGTACTCATGTACTTCAGGAAGCTTCAGTAACACAGTAATTCATTTCTCATTTTGAAGTTAATGGTTTTTTTGCTTATGGAATAATAATTATGTGAGTATAATTCTGATGATACAGAACCTAAACTTAGGGGGGTTTATTTTGAGCATCTCCAAATCTGATTACATAGAAATCATTAGACCATGAAAAGGAACTCTTAATTTCAGTCTATATTCAGATGCAGATTTTGAAACTGTCCCCTTACTTCTACAAGATAAATTTTTAAAACAACCTGCATCTAACAATAGTCTTTGTCTGGTTTCCACTTTTTTTTAAAATACTCAAATCATCTATGCAACCAACCCTAAAACACATCCTAAGGAGAAGAAAATCATGTCTTTTTACAGAGGAAATCCTGGCAAATAAACACGGATCTGGTTTTTTTACAGATATTTAAAGATATTGGCAAGAACCAAATGCTCTAAATCAACGCAGCAGCTTCCTTAGGTGCCAACTTTCTATGAAATAAGCACATGACACAATGATTTAGTTCTACTCAGTGCTATTCCTATCGCCATTACGCTGAAGACTGCACTTCAATTCATACCTAACAAAGCAAACAGACATTTAAGCCTTTGGCTTAAAACCCACACAAGGTTATTTGGATGCAGCTATCTATGCAAGACTCTGCACTGAAATTTGCAGGGTACGGTGGCCCTACACTAAACATTCCTGTTCACCCAGCTTAAATATTTGCTTTCATTTTGAGAAGCAGTAGTCTGCTAGCTAACAAATATTGAGCTGTCAGGGCATGTTGATTTGGACTGTAAAATCAAAAGAAATCTTTGTAGCTATCTGCAATACGTTACACTTCTCCAGCTTCCTGTTAGATGGGGGGTTCAGCCACAGCTGCCAGGCTCCAGGCAGGAACATTCAGGGTATTAAAAGTGCATATGGGTATCAAAGTCCAAGACTCACAGAATAAAGACAAGCCTTGAATAATCACATCCAAAAGGTTTTATAAGCAAAACAAACCTTAACTTTGTTCTTTGATTGCTGATAAAAAAACCCAAACAAAGAAAAAAAATTAAAACATCCCTACTCATGTGAGGCATGAAAGACTTAACAGTAGAGTCTACTTCATTACTAACAGAACTTGTTTTTAGAGTTAGCATTTTCCTACACAACACTGCACTTGAAGACTTTTCCTTGAAAGTGATAAATATTGATTTTGTGACCTCCAATAAATAGAATAAGCCAAATCAAGTTTGAAAAATAACATTGAATTGTTTATAATTGTAAGCGCATGTTACAGTTTCTGAATTTCTAAAGTTATAGAGAAGCATACTATGAGGAGTAGATGTATCTTTCATCTTAACACAGATTATCCAAAGTTCATTTTCAGTCTTAACACTGCATTAAGAAGGAGTTTTACATGAATATAGAACATCTATGTTAATATGATCTAGCTCAAGTAAAGCCAGCAGAGCTTTAGTTATAGAAATGCATTATTTTTCAAACTTAAATCTTATTAATTTTTGGCACCCATTAAAAGGTTTATTTTATTTTAATTTTCATACTGCTACCAACATTGTTTCCAGAACACTACTTACAGTAATATATCATCTTGAAAGTCATTAATATTTTTTGTAATTTCACTAGGACTTGTTTGATTAAAAATACGTTTAAGTATTTTAAATGCATATAACATTTGGGGATGGTAGAGAAAAGTGACCCATAGGAGCCCCACTTACACATAAAACTGATCCATTTTTAGTGCAAGTACAGGCAAATATTTATTCATTTGCTGTTGCATCTCATATCAAATAATTTATCACTTGTACAAAACAAAGCCAGTAAAGATTTGCTCACCAGTAGAAAGAATATCCCTGGACCATACACTCACACTGCCTTTATCAAAAGGAACAGAATGCTCTGCTCAAAAAACAAAACAAAACAAAAAAAACCCCACCCAACCAAAAAACAACAACAAACAAGAACCACTCAAAAGGGCCTTCTTCACTGTAGGGAAAAAATATGACGGTTTGCCAATTTTTCTCTTATTTAAAAGTGACACAAAAGCAGCTTTTACAGCTAGTGATCTCCTGGGCTAAGCTGGACTCCTACTTAAGCATTCTTTTGTTAGAGCAGATTCTCATTGAAAGATCCAGGGAAATTTTTAGAAAAATATGTATCTTCATGGTTGATAATGAAAAGGAATATATTTTACATGTTATTGAGAAGAAAGAAGAGTTTAAGGCATATCTGCAGAACAAGAAACCCAAATTAGCACAGCACTCCTCTGAATATACCTTCTGCTTCTCAACAGGAATATTCATCCCAAACATGATCCACTATGATGTACCTCTAACCATTTGATTATCTAAGCACCCTCATTCAAAGCTCTACAGGGACAGAGCCTCATGTTATGTAGATGTAGCCTAAATGTTAGCATCTAGAATAGGGAACACATTACAGGTATTTGTAAAAAGACAGAACAGCAGCTTCATCCACTGTGTTTCTTCTGATAAACCAACACAAGAATCTTGCACTAGGTTTAGACTGGAACATGCTTCTTTTTTAGGAAAGCTGCAAAGACCAAACATGGCTATAGTTCTGTTCTTACTAATAGTCACAGTATTTATCATGGTATTTTTATTATTATGCATGATATAGGAAACATGAAGTTGTAGTTTAACAACTAATTATTTTCTGTAGTCAAAAAATACTAAAAACACCATAAGGCCTTCAGAAACTAACCACTGAAAAGCAGAACAATAGCCATATTCCAGGAGCTTTACAGTATCCTATGTGTTGTTCCATAAATTGTAAGAACAAAAAATACATTAAAACATAATATTTTGTATTCTGTAAGTATAACCAAATCTACAGTGATTATGATACTGTCCACAAACAACACGTTTGTCATCATGACTGACAGTCATACTACATTACACTTCCTTACAGGCTTCTTTGATCAGGCAGCTGTGACATCTTACCTAACAACCTTCTGCAAATTAGCTGAAAACCATTACACTGAGACTGACAATACACATTCCAAAAATTAACCAATGTTTACATGATGTGAGCTTCATGTGACAGGAAAAACTCACTTTTTATTACAGTAACTTCAAAGAAGAGCACATTGAATATATACCTCCTCAAATACTAGTACTTGCTTAATAGAAAACTTCTTGTGTCTGGGGGAAGAGGCTGTTCCGTAACTCTTTATTCATGCTTGGTGTGAGCTTCTGAAACAAGCATTTGGAAGCATCTTTCAATTCTAATGTACATCTTTACAAGCCTGGCTAAGAAAACCAAACCAAACAACTCCTTTGTTGCCCAGAAAAGTTGAGGATTCCCCATCCCTGGCAGTGTTCAAGGCCAGGCTGGATAAGGCCTTGAGCAACCTGTGGAGGAGGATGTCTCTGCCCATAGCAAGCAGGCTGGAACTAGATGATGGTGTCCCTTCCAACCCAAACAAGTTGATGATTCTATTAATGTATTTTGTGAGCAAACTGTTCCCTGGATACCACTCATATAAAGCACTTGGATCAGTTCTCAGTTTCTGAAGGCTCAGTCTGAATATTAGATACTCTTGATTAACATTAATACAGCACTTGAACAGGTTAGTCAGGATTCTCATGGAATTTCCAGTACTAAAGGCTCTCAGGATTTCGCTAGACAAAAGCGCAACTGAGCTGATGTAAATTTGACTTCAGTTCTGAATGAAGCATGAGTTTAGACTAGATGACCTACCCAGGTCCCTTTTAACAAATCTTCCACAGTCCCAAAATATCACAATAAATAATTTGATGCAGCAAGCTTATGATAATCATACATAAAACATTCTAATAAGATATACTTGAGCTTTTCATTTCTGACTTGATACAAATTTTTAGTACAAGATTCCAGTCCCTCCCCATCACCATTAGTTTCTGAGCTTCTTGAGAGCACACAAGCCATTAAGATTATTTTTTACTGCTGAAACCAACTGTTTTCTCATAGCAATAATCATCAAGCTCCAGGACATTGCTCAGTACATTATTTATAGTGTGAGTCTCAGTAGCTTCAAGCGCACTGTACATAACATATATCTCTTAAGGGTAGATTAGTCAAGTGTGCAGTTTTGTCTGGAAAAGTCTGTCTAGCACTTTGGTATGGGCAGCTGACTTTCAAATGCCATTTTGAGTTGCAAAGCGCTTAAAAGCAGCCTTCCAATAAACTGTCTTCAAAAACACTTTATCCTGTTTGAAACAAGGGTCTTGAATTCCTTTCAAAACTCAGCTTTGATCATTCTAGCCACCACA
The DNA here is from genome assembly GCA_013396695.1 of Sakesphorus luctuosus. Taxonomy (NCBI): domain Eukaryota; kingdom Metazoa; phylum Chordata; class Aves; order Passeriformes; family Thamnophilidae; genus Sakesphorus; species Sakesphorus luctuosus. The sequence continues at coordinate 796,474 of VWZD01002021.1, read as the reverse complement.
ATCAGAATATTCTGTAGCAAATATTTTAAACCCAGAAACAGATAAAGAAATGTACATGCACTTAGCTCCTGGATGTGAAGAATACTGAAATCATTTAGATTTAGGGTATGTACCAACAGATCTCAAATAATTTAATCTTTTTGAAACTATTAATTAAGATTTACTGGGACTACGTTTAGGATTTGTGTCTATGGAAAACAGGATTCATTCAATCCAGACATCTTTGTGTTGATGTCATAATTTAAAAAGTGAGCCATAAAAATCAGAAGTCAATAATTCTGAGTTAATTACATAAAAGAAATCCACTCATCCTTTTGTTTTTCAAGTCAGCTTCTACTGTTACAGAGTGACTACACTACAGGGAAAATCTTACATGCCAAGGGGCACATCCAAAATGTCAGAGCTCTAGAAGAAATAGGAAGGGAAAGAATGCCAGAAACTTGACAGCCTCTCTGCACAGGTGGTCTTAAGGCTACATCACCCTTGCTGTCAGTGGCAAAGACAAAACTTTCAGGAATTCCTTGCTTATAGTATGAAGAGTGACAGGAATGTAAAAGACCTGGGGAATGAGTGATCCTGCAGTATCACTTGTGTACCTACTTCCTCTTATAAGAGATCCTGCTGATGTGAGGCCAAAATTATACAAGTTTGCAACATGCTCAGAGAGACGAAGGTGACATTATTAGTTCAAAATTTTTCCTTTAGGCTTCCCAGTTTCTTTTAGTGACATGAAAAACACTAGAAGAGCCTTCCAGGTGCAGCTTGCAATCCTGGAAAGAGGAACTAGCATGTCAGCATTCAGAGAATACAAATTACACAAGGCTGGAATGAATTCCAGTATTCAAGGTTAGGTACACCTCAACTGTTACCCTTTCTCGCTTTGAACAAGGGTCTTTTCTTTATTAAGAATTGCAAGATTATGAGAGAAACAAGCCCTGGAGCATTTAGAATTTTACAGATTCAATAAGAACAACAGCCACAGAAAAAAAAAACCTGCTAACATAGCCAAAAGTAATGACTACAGACTAGGTCTCAAGAAAACAATAGCTATTTACTTTGCAAGTATAGATAAGTTCTTGCCTTCACTGCACATTGAAAGGATTTTGAAACTTAGCATATCAGTCCAGATACTAACAGTGAAGACCTATATATGCTTACATTTGAACTGGCCCTGCATGACTTTTGATAAACATGAAGGATTTCCCTCAACTTCTGATTATCTGTTGTTAATCAATCTAAATAGGGTTAATAAATACAGCACCATTACTCATGGCCTGACTTTAAATTATTGGAAAAGTAACAAGTGTCATCAAGAACCCTGGAATTAATTCATGGAACCAAATGTCACCTTTTCTCATGCAGTAAACACTGTTTCTTTCCCTCGTTAATAGAGAATCTGCTTTGCATGGATGTCTCCTTGCTTTGCAGTATAATCGCTACTAACATTTGCTCTTTATTTGCTTTCAAAATATTGCTTTGACTAAACCTATACTTTTATAGCAGTCACAAATTAACAAAGGAATTAACAAAATGAAAAGGTTACTCATCCAATCTATAAAGGCTGGAGGTTTTTTCCCCAATGGACTCCAAAGATAAAATTCTGCAGAGAGCAGAGAATATGCAAATCAAGCAGACTACTGCTCTAAATGAACTTGAAATTGTGGATTATTTCTCAGTTAAATATCACTTCTTTCATATAAATTGCTCCATATTTCATCTGAGACAATTTTTAACTCAATAAGAATTTGAGCTCCAGCTATTCCAGGGAAAAAACTACTCCAAAAAGGTAAAGGCACTTTGGGCACAAAACTTTTTGGGGACTTTTACTTTGTTGGTTTTTGTGGTTTGTTTTTTTGTTGTTTGGTTGGTTTTTGTTGTTGGTTTTTTTGTTTTGGGAGGTTTTTTACAGCATGTTACGGGAAAGGGCAGACTGTATCACATCACCACTAACACTTCTTACACGTGCATTTACAAAGACTTGAAGCAGTATATCTGAAAGACAACAGCAAACAGGCAAGTTCCCTCATGCTTAAATTGTCTCTTGCAATAATCCTCCTCCATTACACTAAAACTTGAATCTATAACCATTTCACACTGACTGAAGCAGAACAGTGATGCATTTTCTATATTAAAATGCCTAATAGAAAGAGGCAAGCCTACTGCTTTTGGGTAATTCAATTTTTATTGCTTCTAAAAATCCTTTCAGCCATTTGCCTCTTATTTGACTTTCAGACAGCTAAGGTTTGTCCTTTCTTCTGCCTCCATGTCAAGTCATATTTGCAACTACCTTTGGAGATAACCCAGCCATGATATCATTAAGTTAAAAACCTTTAACACTGGGGATTTGCTCACACATTTTTGAAAAGCAATGTTGTTCTTCTTGCCCAGTTCTAATGGGAAGTTTCAGTCACATCACCACTTGTTATTAGTCACAGGTGCACAAAAACCTGCATTCAAAAGGGAAGTTGGTTATTTACAATTTCTGTACACTCTGTTTGCTTGTAAGCAACAATTACACTTCCACCAAAAAAAAAATCCTATTTGGAGTTCCCAGGAAAACCCAAACAGGGCATAGAGTGACCAACATTAAATCATTTCCCTGACTATGTGTTGTGGTTAAATCCCAGCTGGCAACCAAGCCCCACACACTGAGATAAAGAAAACTGGAAGGGTAAAAGTAGGAAAAGTCATGGTTTGAGATAAAGGCCCTAACAGGTAACCACAACAGGCCCACATACAAGCAAAGCAAACCAAGTAATTAATTCACCCCTTCCCATGGGCAAGCATGTGTTCAGTCATATCCAGGAAAGCAGAACTCCATCACCCATAATGGTGACTTGGGAAGACCCACACCATCACTTCAAACATCCCCCCATCCTCCTTCTCCCCACTTTATATGCTGGGCATGACACCATGGGGTATAGTATATCCACTTGATTAGCTGCGGTCAGCTATGCCCCATCCCAACTTCTTGTGCACCCCCAGCCTCTCTGCTGGTGGGGTGTTTCCAGCACAAATCCAAAACATAGCCCCATACCAGAAGAATATTTACTATATTCCAGTCAAAACCAGCACACTACATTTTTCTTACTGGATCCTTCTACTGTCACTTGCTTCAGAGCTGTCACAGCACACTCCTACTGACCTGCTGAATATTCCAATCATTTTAAAAAAAGTCTCTAAATCTGCTGTTATTTAAATAGTTGTGTGGCTTTTTTTTTATTTTACTAACTAATTAATTCAGAGCAAATGCAGTTAGGCATTCTGGGAGAACCTTCAAGAATTCTCTTGCTTTTCCATACAGACACACTTGCATGGTGTTCTAGTGCTCATGAAGACCATGACCTCCCAAGAATGCAGTGCATCCAGCAGCAAGGAAGCTTCTTTAAAACCTGCCATTTACACCAATAATAGCAGCTGCAGTTATACTAAAGACACAATGTTACAAGAGCTAACATATCTAAAATTAGGCCATGAGCTCATCACAACCAAGTCAGAAATAAATTCTTGGAAAAATATTCCACATTGTCATGGGTACAGCACACGCAGAGAGAACTAATGTCTCATTCTAAAGCAGCTAGTCATTGCTACTTAATTTTATTAGTCTTCACCATGATCCAGGACACAGCCATGTTAGGAACTTCCCAGACACAGAATTAAATAAATTCACCAGAGCAGGAAAAACTTCAGCAAAAGGAGATATTAGCTATTAAGAGGAACTTGGCAGAAGTTGTGGGGATATGTTGCCATTCAGTTTTGACTATAGAAACATTATAATTGTAATGATAATACTTAGTTTAGATTTATTCACCTGCTGCATACATCACTTTATATGAACACATGTAACCACTACCACCTGTGCAAAAACAAGGTAACAGCGGCAAATATCCACTTTAACTTCTAATTAAAAGTCTACCAGGTGCAAACAAATGAGGCCCAGGCTCACAATCTAGTAATATATTCCTTATTCAGGAATACTACAGAACTGTAGTTTTGTGGTGTTGTCTTCTGCCAGCTCCCCTCACAATTCAGTTTTGAATATGCTCACATCAGCAGATAACATGATCTGTGAAAAACAGGTTCTTAAGTTAAAGCTGACAACAAATCATATAAGAAAATAAAAGATTAAACGATAGAATTACCATAAATATGTATAGTGTAAATATAGCTCTTCACAAGTCTATAAGGAGGAGAATTTGATACCAAAAAAAACCAAAACAAAACACACACACCAAAAAACCTCCCCAAAACAAACAAAAAAACCACACACACAACAGGGAAAGCAATCGCAAATCTCTTTAAATGCTTTTCCTGGGAACTGCTTCAGTAGCTACTGAAGCTAGTCCAGAAATAGTTAGATGCCCTAGAATAAGGGCATTATTAATTTAGAATGTTAATTCCTATACCCTTTCAACAACCACAGAAAATATGAGGGAGAAATTTAGTCACTTAGAGGCCATTTTAAATAGAGTGAATGTGCTGCCTCATACAACGTCAAGATTAAACTTACAAGTTATTCAAATGCTACTATAACAAAAAAGTGCAAGTAAAACAAATGTTGTATGTTTTCCACAACTCTTGTTCAATGTCTACAAGGTTATTTTTTGTTTCTTTATGAAAGATTAATATGGAAGTTTTACTGTAACTTCAGTTGTACATTGGCAGAGACAAGAGACTAGTCTGCCAACTGTTTCTTCCTCTGCTTATATTACAAATTTAGTTGTGATATTAATTAGTCTCAGATTATTTTCTCTTATAATTATTTGCTCCTAAGTTGCATACCTGTTCACATAGCTATTGTGTTTTACTGTTGTTTAAAAAAAAAAATAACATTTTGACTGTGCTGGATTATAGTGATATAGCTACTTGCAGTTGCACAAATACAAGTCAAAAATACACATTCCACTGTAAATAAGAGTATAAGTACTTCTAACCAGTTTAATTATAATGTGATAGCTTTTCATGAAGAGGAACTGAAATGCTAATTAGCAACTTTTTAACAAGCATTTCCGTTTATACAAGTGTTTCTTGCAACAGGAAAGGATTAATATAGCTCTCCTTTTCTGCAGTTGCATTTCAGTTTTCTGTTACATTATCTTCACACAGAGCTTGTTTCTTTTTGAAAAGCCAGTGTAGTGGTATATGCAGCAATTCTTCTAGCTTCTTATTTCTTGAACAAAAGTAAGTCAGTGAAATTATGAATTATGCAACAGAGCTTAGAAACTTTCTCCTACTGACGTCCAGCTAGTTTCCAGTTTGATGTTCTTTCTTGACCAATAATTTGATTGATTTTCATATACTCAGTTAAATAAGCACATGACCATTTTGATCTCAAGCACGTTCTTTCTCACAGAATCCACATTTATTTCCACAGCTATGAGGTTTTTAGCATGACTATCTACACATGTCTTCCTTATACCTAGTTTATAGAGACTTACAGAGCTCAACATGGCTTCCAAAGCTTGCTCAGGTGGTTCAAGTTGGTTTGTAACAAAACTGGGCTATTACTGACCTTGCACCACTGATGTTCTGGACAATGCAACCCCATTTCAGCACCAGCCATCATGGACCATAAATTCCAGTACTTAGAAGGTAAGCCATGCAAGGTCAGGGAGGACTACTACTTTAACTCTGGTTCAGATTAACAAAATAAAGTTATCAGGCTCTAGAATCCTTCAAATCCTACCTGTGGAGATGTCCATTTATTTGGAGGCTCTAGCAGGACAGGACATGTAAGAGTTATTCTGTCAAGTTTGTGCTTCTTTCTAATTTTCCACAGGGGTGTCAGTTCACAACTGACAAACAATATATGCTTTGGTACTCATCTGTCTTTGATCTTAATCCTAAAAGCAAACTAAATATAGTAATCTTTCAGCTCAAAAATAGCCCCAATTTATTCTTAGGTTTCCCTACAGACAGGAATATCCTTTATTAATTTTTTAGTGACTTCAAGACATTAAAGAAAATAACCCACTTGTACACCTTTCAGACAGCAGTGTCAGCCACTGAGATTCTGACTCTGACAGAGACAGCAGTATTATTTACCTGGCTTTAGGACTCACATTCCTCTCTCCATATCAGAAGAGTTAGTGGACTATTATGTGGAGCATGAAGCTGGTTATTTCATTTTTCATTCATCCTTGAGTAAAATTAGCATGACTTCCAAGAGAAATAAAAACTAAGCTAATATGCTTTAGGTTTTACTCTCAACATCTGTTACAAGGGCTTAGAAGATAGAAAAGGTAAACTTTAGAACCCAAACCAATCTCAACTTGACAAAGAAGACCTGTTTCAGAAAACTCAAGTCCCTTCAGGTTTAATGAACATCATCAAAAAGGTAAAAGTCTAACACTCTATTCAACCTCCTCCCTCAGATAATAAAGTTGGCAAACAATTTGAGGTTTAGGCTTTGGTAATTCCAATTCTCAGAGGACTTCAATGGACTACCTCTTTAGAACAACATAGAAAGAAAATTTAGTGATGTTGGAAGGCAAGGCAAACCACTTAAAATCATCAGGAAATAAACTCCAATAGATCTGTATAAAGAATTCACAATTCCCTTTTCTCCTACCAATGACAACAAAAACAGGTCTTTTTATTACCACCTCTGGATTTGCTGCACAGAACATGGCACACTAAGTCACAGCAATGGCAGAAATGTTTGCATTTGGATGCATTCACAGAATCTGAAGAAATCAAGGTAGTGTTCACATGGAAACACAAAAGAACACACACCACATGAAATATATGTTACCTCCTTATAAACTTCTTTCAGTGGTTTACCATTAAAAAAAAAATCAGATTGCTGTTTCAGTCCACCATGTGTAACATGTCCATTTCACTCAATTTAAATCTCATAGTGCTCACATTTGCAATAAATATTCACTTGCCCACTCAGAAACACTGTCTTACCAGCTAGAATTCTAATATCCGTAAAACTTGAAAAATCAGGAAATTTCTGCAGCTGAACTTGGCACAATATCAGGCGCACAAAGTCAAGATTTTAATTCCCAGAAGTGAAAGCACACCTGCTTTACTCCAGCTCACAAAAAGATCGACTTTCTGAAGACAAGGAACAGTGTTACCCTTAGCTAATTCACTGTTTATCAAACAATTGGAACCAGCACAATTATACCCATCAGCACTATAGTTACTCAAGACTTATATGTACATTTTTATCAAGACCAATACAGTCCTTAAACTCTCAATACCAACTGCTTGTGATGAGGGCCTATTTTCTCTCTAGCTACACCACAATTCATAGGCTGCCATCTGGCCCTGTAAATGCAGAAACAGAAATAAAACAAATTTTCATAGCTCATCCCCATAGCAAGAAGTAAAAATTGCTTGTTCTACTCCTGAAGCTATTTTTAAACTACTTACCCCAACATGCATATTACTTAGGATTTGTATGATACCCAACAGGCATTACGCTGAAATGAGCTTTTACTCCGTATTAGGTGATTGCACCTTGAGCAGAATGCTGGCTAGCTACAAAAAAGTGTTTGCTATTCTGTTTTTTATACCTGACTCAGTAACTGAGATCAGGGGCATTTGTTTGATATGAACATGCAGATATGTGAAAATCTGTGTTCAAAACAAAACCGATTATGATGAAAGGTCAAGTTTGATGGACAAGGAAAAAAAAGCCTTAAGGCTCATCTTCAAATCCATTTTGAATTTTCTTCAAAAGTCAATGTCACTGTGACCTATTTCAATTTTCTTCACCAGAAGGTCTGAGAAATGCTTTGAAATATTATTGGTCTAAGCATTTGGAGGCAACTGGTAAAAGTTTATCACTGCATGACCAGCACAACGCCTACGCAGCATGTCAGTTTCTGGGATTAGAGAGGATTCTCTATATCATACATCTTTACATCAAAATTTAGAAGCAATTTCAGTCTCCAAGTTTTGCAAAAGCCACTCCATCAATATGATCTGTCTAATGACTATTCCCCCAAAATATAATGTACATCTTTTTCACATAGCATTATTCCAAGTAACTGAGGGGGTCTTTTTTTAGTTTTTGATAAACCAGTGGTTTTTGTACTCCTAATGCGTACCAGTTAATGGTCATTAGAGCATTCACATGAGAGATCAAAATTATATCTACTCCTGACTCATTCTGCAGCATCCTGTAAAAATGAAATAGCCTGTCTGTTCCAGTCTAATGTGACTACTGCATTAACTGGCATCACATATGAGATTCATAATTATCATCTAAAGGTACTTAATAAGGCATTTCTTAAGAACAAGACACGTAGGTATGGCAGACCATGAATTTTACTCACGTTGTATCACTTTAGGAAAAATTACGTAAATGGTGTATAAAGCTCATTCCTCTTTCATGTTGCAGATAAATGCAGCATTCAGTTTAAAACTCTGGGTTCTACCTGATTAAAGGTGAATCTTCAAACTATTTTTATTTGCATTAAAAGCACCCCAAAGTCATTGATTCCCTTGAAACACTTTGCAGTAAAGACCAGAAAGGCAGAAAGGTGAAGAGAATATGTATGAAGTGACCAAATCCTTCCCCAAACAAAAGTTGGTCTAACATTTTCCCCTTGCACAAACCCTGTTTCAGAAGGGATCTAGATATAGCAGTGTTCCTTAACCAGTTCCATACCTTGGAAAAACAGTAAGCCACAGGAGTAGCTACAGCAAGAGACAAGTGTTAAAGAGTGCTCACTTCACCCGGTGTAATAAAAAAATCTAAATAAGATGGAAGTTGCTATCTTCCCCACCCAAGAAAAAAAATATGTCAGATGTCTCCAGACAGGCCTAATATTCTCTACTTTGTTTTGAAGTTTAAAAGTCGTACAAGTAAGATTTTCTTGAAAAAAGTCTTGAGATGGGAGAGACTTCATCATGTACTCTTACCTTTTTGCATTAATAACCTTCCAAAAGCATACAGTTTTCCTGAAAATTCACTGATAAAAAATTCTTCACACAGCACACTTAGAAACCTTAACACAAGAAAATAAAGGTCACAAATACCATATTTCCTGATGTAATGTCTGTGGTTCACCCTTTATTTCAAAAAGAGCATTCAAATTGCTTATACCACATGTAGCCTTCAGAAGCAGCATTTCAGTGCTTTGCAACTTTAGGGAAAGAGACGCACAAAAGTTCAGATAAATATTAGGTTTATGGGTAATTTAGCAAAGTACAATTTAACGTGAGGCAGCTTTAGCATAATCTAACTCTTATCGACAGGATGACATCTAAGCAATGACATCTCTCCCCCTCTCAGTGGGAAATTGTTTTAGTTCAAGTACATCCAGAACACTGGGGACAACACCTCTTTGCATCAGCACCTGGCTAATTTCAATGCACTTCATAACATTAAACATCCTGTTACAGCAAGAGCATATGTCAGACACCTGAAAGACACATACTCCTCCACTCCAACACCTGTAGGCCACACACAGCTATTTTGTAGATACAGAAGAGGCCTGAGAAAGGGATGGGCATCCATAGACAACATAAGCAAGCAAGAGTCAGTTTACTGGAGCTGGAAGTTCTGCTTTCAACTCCTGAAATTCATAACTGCTACCATGCTTGTTATTGTTTCCATTATACTTGCATAGACAACCTCCAGACCATGCTAAACTACTAATTCTCCTTCCATCAGCGATTAGCTTAAAGAGATTTCTCCACACAAATTTTGAGCAACTGTTTCATCCAAGCTCAGTTGTCTCACATCTTCCACAAAACAGAGGCAAATCTTCAAGAAGCTGCTGCAATTCCCTGTTGCAAAACTTAAACCACTAGCACTGCTCACTCATCCAGAACACAGATATAAGTCAGATGTATGTCTGATCAACCAGGGCAAGAACAGCACTCACATAGGAAAGGGGTATACCATGGCTGCTTCAAAGGAAAGCTAGACTTCAATACACAGTAAAACATGCTGAACTGAAAGAACAGAGAGAAGGACACAACATTTTTATTCCTACAATCAAGTGGGGATAACTAGCCCATCAGCACAAATCAGTGGTCATTGACTAGCTTAAAAACCAAGCAATTCCTCCTCTCCCCTCACCTACTCCTGCTGAAGGATGTTTTCTCTTCTGCCACATGCGAAGACAACATGAGGATACTGCAGAACCAAATTCACTTATGCGCAAACCTCTCTTGCAGGAAGGAGCAGGGACACCCAAGTTCATCTCACCATGCCAGCAGCAAACCAATATGTACAGGGTGTACACATTGGGGAGGAGGAAAAGATTGCTCAATACTTCACCATTTATAGATAGCTCCAATCATTAGAGTTATTTTGCATATTAGCAAAAAGCCTCTCCACAGGAAAGCCTGTTCAAATTTGACTACACTATTTACAGCTCTAGCTGTCGTGAATAAAAAAAATAAAAAATGCTCTTTTTTCTGAGTCAGACCAATACCTCTAGCACTGCCACCTGACAGAGGTATTAGACATGCAGTTGTATGACTGTTTTTAATAGAAATCACTTTACAAAACAAACAAAGGAAAGCACTTCCTCAGCCCTTTCATATTCTTTTTTCAAGACAGCTTGTATATTCCTATAGAAGGGCATTATGAATTGAGCTCATCCCAAATGGAAAATCAGAAGAACTTCACCCAGAAAGCTATTACAAGTCTACTCTCTCTCCTCCTTTCTCTTTAATTTTCATGGAAAATTCCTCAATACAAGCCAGTAGACCACACCTCCTTTATCACAGATAATTTACAGCTTCTTTTCTCACACTGCACACTTAATTAGATTTCTTTCCAACATCTTCTCATGGAGTCAAAAATTTCCTCTTGATTTATAGAAAGAGGCAGAAACATCCATGGGGCATGTCTTCTACACTCAGGACTAAAAACCCAAACATGCTGAAGCATAGCACATCACAAATACACCCATACCTGCAAGGTTCCCCTATCCTTTTAATTACTGTTTCTAACCCTACCTCCTACAGCTTTTCTCAAAAAGAAACCCAGAGCCTCTTCCTCAGAACTTTTGCCTGTCTCTTTTACTTTCTTAGATCCTGGAAAAGAAAACTTCTACTTACTTTCTCCTTCAATGTCCAGGGAACAAGAATATAGAAACATATATCCCACTGCATTTCTCTTCAAAAACAAACAAACAAAAAGTCAGTAAATCAATCCTCCCACTACCTTTGCTACTGTAGAAGGTACAAAGAGCACAAGGCAAACCTTAGGAAGCCATATGGCTATGGACCTGGTTTTCCTCTCCTTATTTCTTGGTGCAGGTGCCACATGGCCCGCCCACCTCCTCATCAGAGCTAGATGGGGAACACCTGCTCCATGGGGCAGGAGAAAGGGCTGGTTTTCATTATATGCCATGAGTCCACAGAAGCTTGAATTCGCTTTCATAGCTTAGAAAGAGCTAGAATGTCACTAACTTTGTTCATTCTAATGAAACCCTGCCTGATTTCCATTCTCACTTAGAGAAAGCTAATGGCATTGCTTTTTTAAAAAATGCTTGTATTGAGTAACCACCTTTTATGAAGTAGCAGCTTGTGGGTTTTTTTAGCTGTTCTTAAATGATCTACAAAAACTGTAGTTCTGTGCAATCTGGAACACATTTTCTTAAATCAAATACTGTCTCACGTTCTTTTTGCAGAAAAAATAAAAATCTTAATTATATCTTCTGGACTTAATAAAACAGGATAGTAATTCTGTGACATTTCCATGTGCCAGAAATGGCTGAATAATATTCTTTTACTGATTTAAACATTTCACAGATTCGGAAAAGTCAAAGATTGGCTTATAATTTGTGAATCTTGAGATACAACAAAGGAATTGACTGAGTAAGTCTTAACTACCAAAACATGATGTGCTAGCACCGGGACAAGTTAATCCCAACCAAAATTAATCTCCTAAAACAGATGACCTGAGCCAGCTTTAACTCTAGCTGGACATGTACATTACAGTTTCAACTGAATTATTACTTTGTACTCTCTCTCTTTACCCAAGGCACTAAAAGGGTCACTTTTTATTTTGTGCCCCTCTGAAAAAAAAAAAAAAAAGGAAAGCAAGATAATAGCAGGCTTATGTTTCCTTTTTTAAAAGGGCATAATGTTGCTGGGGAAGTTTTTGTAGTTCTTGATTTACAAATACACAATTCTTGTGCAACCCAGTCCTGGCCCACTTTCTCTTACCCAAAGGAGAAGGGAAGCAGCACGTCCAAGAAGTGCCTCCCCCTCTCTTGTCACAGGGACCACTGCAGCTGCTGCTGCAGGTGGGAAGCCTTTGCCTCTTGCCACTAGTCTCAGGCATTGCTCCATCCACAGCCCAGCAGCACAAAACAGCTCCATGTGTCAGGCAACAACCTCTCCCAGCAGTGAGAACAAAACACAGCCCACAAGGAACCCTAAAACCCAAATCTGTCCCATGCAGCTTACAAAGGTGGACAACCCAACAGCTAGGGAATGAACATGTTCATTATTTAAGTGCTGGATCTCTTTTCATTAGATAACATACGTTTGAGATTGCTGGGAAATGTTGTTTCTTCACTTTCTTGCAAGAAGCCTAGTTACCGTATGTGCACCGAAGTTCTCTCATTGCCAGCAGCTGAACAAGTGTGGGTGCCAGTGTGTGAATGCCAAATAATAACGGAATCCCCAGGAGATGTCTGATTCAATTTCCTCTGCAGTGCAAGACAAACATGAAAATTCATTGTCTTGATTAGCTTTAGTGCAGAGAAACATCTTTCACAGCTGATTGTAAATCTTCTGAATGATCTCATTTAGCTTTTAACCTTCTCTTTTTCATTGCTGCACAGATTATTCCAGCCCAGACATTCATTTATTTGAATACCCTAAGACATGCATATGTTCTCTCCATTCAGAATGAGAAGCCTCTGAAGTGCACAAATAACACTAAGACCATTATAGACGACTTTCAGAGTTTCTTGGTACAAACATATACTTCAGATCTTATTCTTGGAAATAAGAAAGTAACAAGGAGCATCACCATTGCAGATAAAATACATCTGCTTTCCTCAAAACTGCTTGTGTTAAAACTGGGGAATGGGGAAGGAGTTTAAAGACTGGAAACTGCCCCCTGTGTTTTAAATCACCTTTCCAAGGACCTCCACAATGACATGAAAGCCAGTAATGTGCAACAACACAGTGTCAGTGGGAGTCACAGAAACAGGGGAAGAGTGTTGTGATCTAATAAGACACTGGCAGCATATTCACACAGCTGCGTTATTCTTACAGTCACTGCATCTGGATTATGTGTGCCCACTCCTCTGCTCTTCCACTGCTTCATCTGTGATGTTTCTGTTTCAGCTACCAAAGGAATTCTTCATGTGTCAAGAACTGTTACGACCAACAGATAAGCCAATCTCTAACATGTTTTTCCAGAATTTTATAAATGCAAATTACTGATTTTCTTCCAAAAGTAATATGGGAGATTAAATCACAAACAAAGCGTCAATCTGGTTTCTATTACTCTTTATCCTCATAGGCCAGAAAATCTGAAATCAAAACTGTTGCATGCTTCACAAGGCAGAATATAAGGAATCAAAATCTCACAGTATGTAGTCCTACCTCAGATACTCTTTGGCCTTAATACTGGTTTTGAAACTTTATTTAGTTATAAATTTTATAGAATCTTCATTAAATAATCAGATATCATCTTCTCAAAGGTGCAAAATGACCCAAAAAAAATTTGGATGTGCTTTCTCTCACCATCTCTTCCTAATATAAATAGGAGGCAATGAAGATCAGCAGGAATATTTCATGGTTTTTTTCATTCACACACATGTCCCCAAGACCAAAGAAGAAATAGAAAAATTAGTGCCTGCCTTCAAGTAGATTTTAGAGACACAAAGATTCAGGACATCTCACTTGACTTCTTCAATTCTGGATCTAAACTAGTTACCTTGGTTTCATCCACAGTTTGAAGGGACGGGTGAGCATGTTTAACCGCCTATTCAATTCATATATTCTGAAGCCTCTCAGGATGCAATGTAGTCTGTGGAGATATTTTCTTTCATCATGAATGATGAAAGCCCAGATGATTGGTTTAAACTGGATATCTGACTTTTAGAAAACTAACTTAAAAAATCCCACCTAAAACTCTTTATATTAGATTTTCCATACAAGCTACAGAGAAAGATTTATAACAACCAAACAAACAATCATAATAACACATTTTGCCTTTCCCAGTTATCATTAAATCAATAATACAGAATACCAACAGCATTGAGAGGGTGTGAGGGTCCATCTCCAGATATTCACCAACCATTGTACGCGCATGTCACTGCCAGGTACACATCTGGTCAACCTGTATTAAAGAACAATTCTGGAGGGACTTGAGTGAAGGCTGCCACCTCTTGGTGAACTAAATAGCATAAATTTTGGCTTCTCTCCTGGAAGATGACACACCATATGTATTGAGTTCACATTCATTCATATGAAAGTCAGTAAGAGGTCCTTTATGTCATTCCAATGTATTCTTTAATACATGTTGGTTTTATTTAAAAAAAAAAAAAAAGAAAAAACCTTAAATTATACAGTCATCTACAGAGGCTAAGATCACAGAATTAAAAAAAAAAAAAAAGATAAAAAGAGTTTCATGAGTTTTAATTCAGAAATATACCTAGACTGTCAAAAAGTAACATCAGTTGGGGTGGTGTCTTACATTCTAACAGATGATACACCATGAATAATATTAAAATGCCCCCTTAAATTTTGTATACATAGCATGTCAAGTAGATCAGAAAAACAGAGTATTTCAGATTTAACAAATGTGTCATGAGAAGTCATTGGTAAATTCCCCTTCATATTGCTCTGCTACTACCCTTTAATAGCTGACAAGTCAAAATTACTTTTATCTAGCAAGCTTAGCACATAATGAAATATGTTAACACCTTTTCTCGCCCCCAGCTGAAATGTAAGTTTGATATGTAAAAAATTGCTGGTTTCTTTATATTTTCTTCTGGTTCCACATCACAATTTGTGTGTTCCAGCTTTTTCTCTTCCTTGGCACCAGTTTTGGAGCTTTCATGACATTTTTGTAATATTGCTAAAATCACCAAAACAGCAACAGCAGCAGTGCATGAGTTGTTCCTGTTGCTGTTGTGTTTTTCACGGACCTTTATATTGAATTAAATCTAATTATGACTCTGCAAGGTCTCACTAAATATCAGCATGCATTTGAAATAACATTTGTCTTGTATTTTACAAATATTACCTGTATCCAGCTTGTCCTCATGTCTAACACTGGGGAGCAATCTGACACTGACACAATCCACATATTTTTTTCTTTGTGTAAAATCCTACAAGATAAGTACAGTGCATTCCAATGCCATTTAAGTCTATTTCCACTTCATTTCTGCTTGATGAAGAACTGACACATTTATTCCTCTGGCTAATACTGAGAAGATAAAATTAAATGAGAAGACCAAATTAAAATTTTACATCTCTTTTAGTATGAAGCAGGTGCATAATGCATGTAAAAACAATTACCAGAATGATTTTATTTTAAAAAGACTGAGAAATAAGTATCTTCTCATGACTACACAAAAGCCATCCCAAAAAACATTGAAGAGGCCATTTTACCTGTCTGCACTGTTAGCCTGGTTTTATGGTGTTAGAATGCAGGGCAGGCAAAAGAGGTACTTTGAGACTTGGAGCCAACATCCACTGAACTTAATGAGACCTTCTGAAAGGAAAGCCCTACAGGCTCTCTTCAGAAAAGCCATGGTTAAGTGGACACTAAGTTCCCAGTTTGTCTAGAATTCCCTTTCAGGTAAACATAAAGGCACAGTCCCTGCAGAGGCCAGCGCAGCTGGGGATTTGGTGGGTGACACATGCTCAGAGTTTGTACTACAGCACCATATTCATTGCTCTGGTGGGATCAGTACTGCTGAAAGTTCCCAAAACATTAAACAAATTACCCATTATAGCTGTTAAAGCCAACTGTACAAATGGAAAACTTACGACAGGCATCTGAAATGCTGACAGATCTTTTTATAGGCCTATGAAATGTGTTACAGAAAGTTTTATCACATTAATTGCTTTGAAATTAGCTCATTTTGGCATTGCCCATTGGCTCAGAGTTTGTAGCTTACTGTCAAATTAGGCACTGTATCGCACTTCCCTTTAGAATAAGTGACAACAGATATTTATGGAATAAAGAAAAATGTTTTAGTATCAAAGAATTATTTAAGCCTTCAAAGGGATGTATTACGAGCTCTGTCTCAGAAGAGGTGTACAGACATATATAAAGCCGTGTGAGGAGCAGCTGAGGGCACTTGGTCTGTTCAGCCTGGAGAAGAGGAGACTGAGGGGAGATATTGCAGTCTACAACTTCCTCAGGAGGGGAAGAGGAGGGGCAGGCACTGATCTCTTCTCTGTGGTGACCAGTGACAGGACCTGAGGGAATGGCCTAAAGTTGCGTCAGGGCAGGTTTAGGCTGGATATTAGGAAAAGGTTCTTCACACAGAATGTAGTTGGGCACTGGAACAGGCTTCCTGGGGAAGTGGTCACAGCACCACCCTGACAGAGTTCAAGAAGCATTTAGATGATACTCTCAGGCACATGGTGTGACTCTTGGGGATGGTCTTGTGCAGGAGTTGGACTTGATGATCCTTGTAGGTCTCTTCCAAAACAGCATATTCTGTAATTCTGTAAAATACTGTGGCTAAACTGACACTGAAGAATTGCTCCTACTATAGGCATGTCCTGCAGAATAGAAAATTAATTAATTTGTTCATAGTGCAAATATTTTTTCTTTCTACTACAGACCTCATTTAAGCAGCACTGTAACTTCTGAGGCCAATTTTTTACAGATCTACACAGTATGCTTTAGCTTGACAGTATCTAGTTTGCCAATGCCTTTTTTCCCCTATTTCCTGCAGAGCTTTCCAACTTTAAAGCAAAATCCTCTCCCAGTATTTTGCTTTGAATAGAAAATCACAAAAGAAACTTGAGTGTCAACATGAAGGATTTGATTTTACAACAGCAAAGACATGGAACATTCTTTTAGCCTCTTAAATTCTGCTTTCTGGACTTTGAAGTATGAATTACTTCTACAAACTGAATATCTCCCTAGTAGACATTTTCATATTATTTATAGATGACTTGGTCTGGCCTACTACATGCAGAATACACTCCAGTATAAATTCAAGAAACACATTTTCCTTAGTCTAGGCTAGGGAATATATGCCCTTCCCCATAACTGGTCTCTAAGTACTACCTATGTCCCAACTCCACACTCCTATGTACCTAGGGAACATGTAGTATTATCACACACTAGATTTGGAGTCATTCAAAGACACAATAAAAAATATGACACACAGCATAAAAACTAAGTTGCAATGCAGCCAGATTGTTTTTCATCTGCCATCATATTTGTGACTTGCTCTCTGGGTACTAAATAAACCTTTTCCATCCTGTTATGTAACCTCTTAATAAGGCTGGCATACTTCTTCTGTAAGAACACTTGGATATTTTTTTCCTCCAACAGAAGAGCTACAACTACCCTAAATATCTGTTTGAAACAGATTGATATATATACTGATATATTGACAGGAGAAAATTGAAAGAGTGGCAACCAGGGCATGTATGTAGTTTTAGTCAAATCACCTTCAAAATTTTGCTCCAATGCGTGGACCTGGTTCCATCTGGAACCAGATGATTTGAGTTTGGGAGGAATGGATTTCTTCAGAGGGGTCAGCAGGTTCCTGGCTGGAAATGGGGTTGTTTGGTGATTTGCCAGAAGAAACTACTTTTATCTTCAGAGCAAAATGAGTTTTCAGTGTAGAGATATGAGAAGTAAATGTATCATTCATATTTGAACAGGTGTTAAAAATCTTATCCTTCTAGCAATGCAGTAAAGTAGCTATGCTATTATGTCAGGCTGTGCTCCCGCAGCAGAATTACATCTATGGACAGTAATTCTGAAACATCGCTATCTCTATTTTAAAATAATCTAGCATGGAATCAGAGCAGGAGCTACAGACATTGTCAGCAACAGTTTGTGGTGTCTAGGTGGGTGAGTCAAAGATAATCCATATGGTGGTGATAACACAATATGGAACTTAAGCTTAAATCCTAAGAAAACCTACAGTTATCTACTATAAAAATATTTGAAAAATCTGATTTTAGGTTCTTCAAGGATACATATTTGAGTTATTGCCCACACAAATTATAATTAAATCAATAGAGAATCATCCTTGTTCATATGCTCTATTCTGAATACCCGAACACTCTGAACCCTTTTTGCTGGACATTTCAAGATTACTTTTCTCATAAGTTTTGCATTTAATTCTGACTAGACAAAGGCATCTAAATCAATCCAGAGTCATAGTACAGTGGCTTTGTCTATATATGTAAAATATGTAAGTTGAATAGGTGATAACAGAGCATCCTCACATATCAATAACTACATGACATACCACTACTTCTCTGGTCATTTTAGCCACTGCTCACTAATTTTTAATACCAGCTTCTCCTGTGCATTGACTTAGCTGTGAACTGCCTGGACTAACAATAGCAGAGAGGATATTAATATAGCACTGAAAATGTATGCTATAGTTTGACCCAAATATATCCTATTGTTGAGGACTGCTTGGCGAAATCTTACAGCTACTCAGGAATTAAACTCAGTGGAAATGTTCTGATGAATACTTGTCAGTAAATGTCAATGTGTGGAACACAAACTGTTTTATTAAAAATATCTTGGACTTGACAAGCTTTTGCCAAATGCTTGAGCATTCTAGGCCTGAGTGTTCATCAAGCCTAGTGAAATCAAAATCCCTCAGTGGTGTGCCTGTCCTCAGGACCTTCACAAAGACAGGAGAACGGCTTTTTCAAGCACCACAATGTCAGCGTGGATCTTGTGATAAATAACCCTAGTTCTGCAGGGAAGATGGGAATCTCAAACCCATACCTCTACCAACAACACAAATCCTGGAATTTTAGACCACTCCTCAGAGAATTCAGCACTTTTTATTGGCCAAATTCAATTAGACAAGGATTTCAGGTTCACAGAATGTCTCCAAGGTGTAGCAAACATATTTAATTTTGAAAAAATTGGAATGTTTTGTTTTTAAAAATTATTTAGTACTTTTTAAAAGCAAAAAAGTTCCAGTCTAGCTTTTACTTGAAAAAAAATTCCCATCATCATATACTTACAGAGGGGAAGGACCGAGCCTTCATCAGTTACCTTGCCTTCATCAGTGACTTCATTTATTCATGCCTGCACACCTGTACATGAGCAGATGACCCTGAGAAAAGCCTACACTTATGCCTACTTATCTGACTCGAGAGATGGTAGCTTCAAAGACAGGTGCTTCCCACTATATAGAAAAAGACTGTCCTTTGCTTCTGAAGAATGTTCTTGCTAGCAGATAGATTAAGTTTCTATAAAGTTTACAGTGCAGATATGGAATGGAAACATTGATAGTTCCCTTATGGTTTCATTGACCTTTCTCTCAGTAAGTGAACTCCTTAGATGAAGATACTCTCCAGTGAATAAAAGTTGATTAAATTCTTTGCAAATCAATGGAAAAAAATTAAAGTAGAAGGCACCTACCTCAGAAAAGCACAAGAGAACAGGACGAGTTAAGGATATCAATTCACTGAAAATATTACTTTAATCAGACGCATGTGATGAAGTCAAACTGAAATTACTATGATGATCCGTCTGAGCACTGACCTGTTTAAAATGTGCATTTAAAATATTAGTCAGGGATTTGAAATCTGGTAGTACCTACTTCTAACACAGACCTTCTCATTAGCTTAAGCAAGCTGGTTGGTACATCAGTTTCTCAGGTGCCAAAATGAGAACAGGCTTACAGAAGTCATAAGAGCTCAGGAAAATATCCATTGAGAACGGCAGAGTGCCCAGGAAACTTAATAATTCAGCTTCTGAGTATTCTGTAATAATTGTGGGGCTTTAATGAAAACTGTCCTCACAAAGTACAGTATCTGAGCAGTTTTACAGCCAGTTCTTGTAGTTTTCATAATTTCTATATTTAGAAATAATTTATCAAATTCAAATACATTAAACAGTGGGGGGGAAAATCAGAATAAGAGAAGAAACACAACAGATGTAGCAATCAAAACAGGTCACACAGGTGTTTTAATTTTTCTCCAGTCTCTCTCAGAATGACTGCAGATTTACTATGTGTTATTTGATGAATAAAAATGAAGCCTCTATTCTGTAATTTAGCTCTATTAGCAATGGCATTAGAACTGCTGTCAAGAGTTTAAATGTAGAAGCTGTGTGCATAAAAATTGTTGCTCAAAAGTAACAGTTATATTTCACCTCCTCTAGGAGATCAAAGTAAACATGAGTTTTGCTTCAGAAAACCCAATGCAATAAAAGTTGTCAGCTCACCCTTCATCAAGCCTAGATGTGCCCGATCTTTAATACCTCACTGGTCTCACATTAAGCCCTCAGGCTCCTGTCCATCCTTCATCCTTTAAAGTGGGTTTTTTTTCCTCACATACTTCTGTAACCCCTCTCCCTTCAGCACTGCTCTGATATCTGACTGCAGCTGACTTTTGCTGCAACATTTTTAAGCAAGGAAGGGAAAATTATCTCAGCGTTACCAGATAGGAAACAGTGATGGGATCAGGACACGGCCCCTCTGCAGTTTTCTACACTGGCTGTCACTGTGGGAAGGTGGCTGCTACATCCTGAGTTTCTGCAAGCAAAGTGCCTCTAGGAAACACCATTATAGATGTTTCTCATTTACATAACCAACAGAAAATAGCATTGACTTTCATTCATAACATAAGAGTTGGCTGCAATTTAGATAATGCTTCTACGTCTGCACCATGGAGCTCTTCCTACTGCTGCACATTCAACCATATTTCTCCTGCCACAGCCTCTTTCCTCCTCCACAACCTTCTCTTGGCTAACTTTACTTGCTACTTCTACTTTTTCCCTCTTTTAGTGTCTTGCCTTCTGATTGACATCCAGGGACTTGGTAGTCCCTTAACTCCATCTCTCTCTTTGGCCTTTGTTCCTATTATTATCAATGAGTGTGACTCCTCTGGGAAGAGAATTAAACATACTCTTGTGTTCCTCTTCATTTAAAACTCCTTGAAATGGGAATTAACCTCTATTACCCTTCTTTATGTTGTTTCTGTGCCTTTCTGGAATACTTCAAGCAGACACACTGCTTTGGTTGTGGAGAGCCATTAGCATTACACAAAATCACAAACTTCCCATTTGATGAGCACACAAACTATTTACACACACAGTGAATGTGTGCAAATAGTTAAATGACAGTATAGAAAAAAGTTGTGCAGTGAAAATATCCTTTCTGCCAGGATATTAAGTACAAGCTTATGCTTGGCAGATCTCCTTGTATTTTTATGGATTTTTTTAAAAACGTCTCAGGAGTTCCTGGATGAAAAAAATGTTAAAAATTAATTCCAGTTCACAGAATCACAGAATGGGTAACGTTGGAAAGGATCACTGGAGGTTATCTAATCCAACCTCCCTGCTCAAGCAGGGTCATCCTAGACCACATTACTCAGGATTGTGTGCAGATGGGTTTTGAATATCTTCAGAGAAGGACACTCACTCCACAACCTCTCTGGACAACCTGTTCCAGTGCTCAGTCACCTGAACAGTAAAGAAGTTTGTCCTCATATTCAAGTGGAACTTCCTGTATACCAGTTTCTGCCCATTGCCTTTTGTTCTGTTGCCTGGCACCACCAATTACAGCCTAGCTCCATCCTTTTGACACCCTCTCTTCAGATACTTACAGACATTGATGAGGCATATCATATCTCAGTCATATCTCCTTGAGACTGAGCAAGCACAGCTCCCTCAGCCTGTCCGCAAGAGCGAGATGCTCCAGTCCCTTAATAGTCTCTGTAGCCCTTTGTTGGATCCATTCCAGGAGGTCCATGTCTATCTTGTACTGAGGAGCCCAGAACTGGACACAGCACTCCACGTGTCCTCACAAGGGCTGGGTAGAGGGACAGGATCACTTCCCTCAAGCTGCTGGCCACACTCATCCTCATGCAGCCTGGGATACCCTTGGACTTGTCCACAAGGGCAGGTTGGTGGCTCATGGACAGTTTGCTGTTCACCAGGAATTCCACGTCCTTCTCTGCTGAGCTGCTTTCCAGCTGGTCAGCCCCCAGCCTGTACTGGTGCCTGTAGTTATTCTTCCCCAGGTGCAGGACCCTGCACTTGCCTTCACTGAGTTTCAGACGATTCTTCTCTGCTCATCTCTCCAACCTGTCAAGGTCCTTCTGTAGGGCTGCACAGCCCTCAGGGGTATCAGCCACTCCTCCCAGCTCTGTGTCATCAGTGAACTTGCTGAGGAGACATCTGCCCCTTCATGCAAGTCACTGAGGAGTAAGTTAAGCAATACTGTGCCCAGTATTGAACCTTGGGGGACAGCACTAGCAACAGGCCTCCAACTAGACCCTGTGCCACTGATTACAACTCTCTGGAATCTGCCATTCATCCAGTTCTCAGTCCCCCTCACTGTCCACTCATCCAGTCCACACTTCTTAAGTTTTCCTATGAGGATGTTGTCCTACTGCTCAGCACCACCAAGAAGAGCTGGACTTCATCTTCTTCACACCCCTCCTTCAGATATTTAGACATAGACAAAAGCCCTTCTCAGTCTCCTCAAGGCTGAACAGGCCCAATTCCTGTAGCCCTTCCTCATAAGTGAGGTGCTCCTGTTCTGGCAATCTGTAACTTCTGCAGTGTTTAACAGAGTCAATCCCATGAGCAGGGTGTTCTGCACTCACCTAACTGGCTAGCACCACTGCACTGGGTCTATCTAATTTAGTTACACTCTACGCATTCCTTCAAAAGCAGTAAACCAAAAGTAAACCTTTCCTTAGGGAAGTTATACATAAGTGAGACAATCAGTCAATGCAAGCAGCATCCTAGATCTAGCACCAAGACCTTATCAGGTCAGGATAGTAGCAGATACAAATTCTCCAAGAAATCCTGCCCCAGTCAAGGATCTCAAATTTACTTTCCTGAATGGTTCTCCTTATACATTGCTACCATGGCTTTTCCCCAGAATGCCACAGCTGACTGACAGCTCAGCTGTTACACCAAAGAGAAAGGCAGCAGCTCATCTCCCTTTCACGGCACAGTGCACTGCTACTGCTGTAATCACCTCGTAGACCCAAATACCTTTGTCCAAGATGTGATGCTCTCAAGGCCTGGATGTAGCTACTGCTTCCACCTTCTCATTTTACATCATGAGTTAAATGAACACATTTAACAGTTGCTCTAGAAAACCTTTTCTGTAGAAGATAGGAAAGCCTGTGATATGACACTTGTCGAATTATAACTATAAATTAAAGGAAACTAAATTATGCAAAGTGTCAGATGAGACAGTAATTCACAGTTTGTTAAAAAACTGCTGGAAAGGATCTTCCTTCTTCCCATAAGAATATGAAATAATATTCTCTGTGGGAAAACGCTAAAATACATCTCCAAGGAGGACGGTGCTGGGAAGCAGAGCAGACCTGATCCGCTGTATACATGAGAGACTTGTTGGAGTTTTAAAATTATGCGTTTTCTCTGTACAGGTTTTAGTTCAGAAAGTTTCTCTGTCACCTCTCCCTGCATCATTATGACCTTCTTGAAGCGTTGGTCACCACCCTTCCCTTGTCCTCCCCTGTGTTCCCTGGAGGCTTTTCTTCTCCAAATGAGTCATCACATGCTCATTAAGTACCAGCATTGTTTCTCTCCGGTGTTCAACATTTGCCATTCTGATTTGCTCAGCCCTAAAATTCCCAACCTTCTTTGCAAGTATACAGGGTCTCATGTGGCCACCAGGATGTCTATGAGTGGAGTCACTCTGTGAAGGCAAGTGTCCAGTGGGATATCATTCATTCTGCTATAGGGTGTTTGTTTCTGGAATGCTGCCCAGTTACTTCTGGCAAGCTGGTTATGTGGCAAGCCCATTAATGCATTGTAAAACAATTAAAAATGAGGGAGGTTTGCATCAATTTTTATGACTTTAGAAAAACTGAGCCTTATTGTTTCTTCCATTTCCAAGAGAAGTGCATCATGAAGTCTACAGATTATGTTACTCGAATGGTAAATTTTTCCTTCTATTTGGGCAAATGGACAGTCAATTAAGAATTTCTTTATCCAGAAGAATTAATGGCTTCCTCTGTCACCTTTTTTCCTTCAATTATTTAGACTTCCTCCACACTTAAGCTGGCTTCCTGCTGGCAGCACTGTGGACTGCGTCTATTAATCATTAACTGTCATCGTGTTGTAAAAGAAGTACAGTGGAATGATTGCTTAAGAACAAAAGTAGGCCTGTCTTTTTCTTTCCTGAAAAATAAATGACAGCTGTGTGCTACTTGGATTTACCATGTCTTGAAATTTGTTTTCTTTTTTTTCCCAAGGAACAATTAACATTCTAGACAAGCAGAGCAAATTGGATGATCTCAGTAAATCCATATCCCAGGGCTCTCTTTTTCCTTTAACAGTAGCCACTGTTAAAGCTTACAAGTCATCTTCTGCCAGCAGTTCCAGACAAATATCAGGAGAACAGGGACTATGTTCTCCATGTAGCACTGGAGGCTTAGCCTATTAAATCAATGGAAAGCCATGTCTTTCAGTAGACAATCTGACCTGATTCGCTATTTCCCAGGAACGTTCCCAGCAGTGTGTGCTCTTTCACCTCCTCTGCTGCCCTCCCCAGACAGACCTCTGGTAGACCACAGACACGTATCCTCTGCATGTCCTCCCACTCGGCCTTCTAACTGAGGAGTTCAGAAGAACATTCCATATCCAGACCCTCTTTCCCTGAATGCTTGGATTTCCCATCACTGGTTTTCTTTTCCTAGCAGTTCTACATTTTCCTGACCACAGCTGACCACTTGGCTGTGCCAAAACAGACACTTAAAGCCTTGAGCTTTAAGGACACATACAGTTCATGCCACCTCAGAAAACAGGAAAACACTCCAGCATCCACTTCAATATATACTCTTAATTTTGGTTCTTAGAGTCTGAAAAGCCACTATAAGCAGAAAATCGTATCAGTCTGCTGCTATTCACTGCACACTGTTTTGCACTTAGAATACACTATTGCCACATACCTGACCCAGTCACATCAATAAATAATTCATCATATGTCTCACTCTGAATGCTTTCCTGCAGGGTTCAAGAAGAGAGTATTTCTGCAAAAATAACATATCCATTGAAGAAATGGCCATTTGAGTGTACATAATGAAAATCCTCCTTGAGCTGCAGTACACCCTGACAGAGACACAAGTCAGCCACAGCTGACGGAAGAGAAGCAGATGTAAGCACTGAAGAAAGCTGAATATATATGGCCAAAACACTTTGAAGCAAAAACACTTCTAAGCCTTATTTCGTTAGAAGGTAAATATACAGACTATGCTGTATCTTTACGTGCTTTCTCTGCATTTTATTCCAATATGAACACCACATTATAGAATGTATGAACTTTTACCAGAAAGTTTTGTGAAGAAAATTTTCCAGGGTAAAACACTTGCCATTTATAAGGCTAAACATTAACTTTATTCAGTACAATACGTTCATGAACTTATATTATTATTATCATCACATAGTATTATAATAATATGTTTTTGTCATAATATTTATATTACTATCTTTTAAGAAATTATCTTTTAAATATCAGGCACTCGTGGCTTCAAATATATTAGCAACAAGTGGAATATTAGTCAGTTTGGACTGACCTTGTGTGTGTATACAAGTGAGTATATGTCCTGGTGTGTCAAGTAGTCCTTCTCACCTAGTATGTTTATCACAGCTGTAAGCAGACAATGCACATGGCTGAGCTGACTTTACTTAAGTTTAATTAAAAATTATTTTACTTTTTAAGAATAGTGGAACAGGTGCAATCAGAATTCAAAGGCCATCCTTTCCATCAAAAACTCATTATGTAGCAGTAGACAGAAACTGGAACAGCAGATTAAACTATTTTCTGGCATCCTTGTTTCTGATCTTTCAATTGCACAGGAATTCAAATGGTGCAATTTAAATAATCAGTAATAATGCACAAGAATGCTATTTCATTTCTGACTGCTGAAAAAATACAAATCCTGAGGTCTGCCTTTCTAGGGGGATGAAGGATATTTTCTGTCCCCTGTTTTCTGAAAATTATCAAAAGAAAAAGACTCTTGTTTGTTCCAACTTTTAATTAGGTCTACATTAGCAAGTAGTGTGGACCACTCTGTAGAATAAAACTGTTGATGAAGAAGTTTTGACACAAACAGCATACACATTTAACGTTTTGATACTTTTCTTCCCAGTTCATCATGGGCTGAATGACACAGCTTGTTTTTCAGTTTACTATCACCTGAAAATAATCTGGTTCATGCACTGCAAGACTACTGCTTGATGCCAGCCAAAACCCAGGAACTGGTGACAATTGTGAGAGACATCTAAAAAATGCACTTCAACCCAAACTGAATATGCATTAATTTCCCTGTAAGTTAGTGGTGCCTGTCCTTCCACTGCTGTCACTTCTGGGTTCCAAAATCAACCTGCACCACAGATGCTCTTCGGCATCCACTAATTTGTTAATTATAACATAGATGTTTATTTGTAGAGGAGAGCAGGGCAGATGGGGCCAAAAGTATTAATAAAGATATCTATTAAGATAATAATGAAATTACAACATAGGTATAACAGCACACTAATTCACTTAAGAAGACTACACTTAATTAAACCTAAACCCATTTATATATAAAATTAAAGATTTACAAACAGAAAAAAATGTCTTCATTGACCATCCTAGTGCCTCCTGAAAACATAGCAAGACTCTGAATTGTAACACCTGTAAGGTGTCACCTATTTCTATATGGTTTCACAATGTCACAAAAGCTCTTAAGAGTACAGAAGTAAACAGCTTTATACATTTCACTGTGATACCTAAATATGTTTGTGAGTAATAAACTTGTGAGATTAAAGTTTGTGAAACTACAATTGTCAGACATTTTCAGGCTTGTTTTCTCTGAACAATCATGATATCACTGCACTCTGAAGGCACAGCCAGTTATTTGCTCTAGAGATTATTTGGAAGTGTGCTTTTATCTTATGAACAGCTCAGCTGCCCATCTCCTCTGGAGAGCAGCAAGAAACCTCTCTGACACACTTAATATGAACAATGAAACTTTAATCCATTCCTAAATACAGGTCACCCCTATGCCAGAAACCTCTGTGCTGCTGGCTTCCCCAAATACCACTAAATTGCAACCACATTATTTGCCAAGCAGTGCTGCAGAGGCAGACAGATCCAGCAACGCAAATAGCCCCAGCACCTGGTCTGAGCTCCTAAGTTTTCATGTGTTGATGTCTTCAAAGAAAAATGTTCAATTGTAAAAACTCAGTTTCAGTGTTATACCTGAAAACAAAAATAGAAAAAGGAACACTTAATACAAATACACCATTCCAGGAAGCAGTGTCATGAAAAATTCAGTACTCGCATAAAAGACACTGCTGCTCAAGGGAACCATGGAGTGGAAATCATTGAGGAGGTGCCATGGTAACTTGTAACGCCTATCTGCTCCACTGATTCAATACTACGAGTTGAATTTAGCACAGGATGTGGATCGAAATGCTATTTTCCAGGAGAAAAGTTAAGTGACGTCTTATCCACTTCCGTTATGACAGTAACAAAAGTAATCCTCTCAAGACTGGCAGACCCACTAAACTCCACTATCCTGGCCAAATCCTGATTTGGCAAATTAGTCTATTTCAATTTTTTTAACTAAGTTCTTTCTTTTTAAGGATCTCAACTACTGAAATCTGTAGTGGACATACAGTGGTACCTGAAGGGTCTTGTGCTTATGTTTTTCTGATGATTTCTAATGCTTCCAGTATTCCTGTGAGGTGAGGAGATGCTACAGCTTGGATCTTAACTCCCTCACAACTTACCAGTGAGGAAATGATGCTTACTGCTAAGCCTATTCAGTCATCAGCTGCAGCTTTGGCTCCTGGCTCTTGTACATCCATAGGAAGAATTATTTTCTGAGGAATGAGGCTCTCAGAAGACATAAGCCTGAGTGACCTAAATTAGCAATTATGGAACTAAGGATTCAGCAGCAGCCATAGGTGCATCAAGATCACCTGGAGTTACATCCTTCAATTTCTCAGAAGACCTAGTCCTAATTGACTTGCTTAGTCATTGCACCAGAAATGTTGACTGGTCTGGGATTTAAATCCTGACATCTCGACCATACCTCATTCAGTAGACAATTCCCTCAGTGAATTGAAGAGAATACGTAACACCTATTTGGGCCAAAGAAAACTCAAAGGAAATCCATTTTACTTAGTTACAACATACCATAACACATTTTTCAACAGCCAGTAACAAACTGAAGCCTGCATACTTTGTAAAATTCTACAAAGCCACAAAATTACTGTAGGCATGAGAATTTATGGGGTAAATACACTCAATGACTGATTGAAGCAGATCTGGATGCCCTGCCTGGCTTGAAGGGAATAATCTTCTTGACTCAGATTCAGCCATTTGTTTAACTCTGTGAACTTCCTCCCAGTTCTAGCTGTGCTGTCTCCTACTGAAATCACTAGATGTGAGTACTGATGTCCTCAGAGGAAGACACTTTTCCTAAGCTTTCACTTTTTCATGTACTTTCATGAACAAATGAAACGGCAGGAGGAATGGAGTGGGATAATAAAATCAATTGCTTTGATTGATGGGTCTTGTTCTTGGTTTCAGTTTTTAAACAGAAAAAGAGTAAAAACTGACCTTGAGTTTCAGCCTCCTCGGCTGAGACTGAAGAATTTGGGGTTGGGTTCTCCAAACATGCTTGAATTGTCACTGAGCATCTCCAGGACTCACTTCTGTCAATAGAAGGCAGTTATAAAAGAAGCCAATAAAGCAAGTTCACATACTCCTACTGGGAGAGCAAACTCTATTTCTGAACAAGAGAGAATTTATTATTTTTAGATTTTTTTGTGGGTAGTTGGACACCTTAAAGCAAAGCTTTTACATAGTTGTTTTTATAAAAGATTTAAAAGCATCCAACTGGTTTCAATTGGCATTGAGACAAACAAGAGAAAACCGTGTCTCTTGGAAGAGCATCCGCCAACTCTCTTACACAGTAAAACTAAAAAAGGAGTGACTGTACCCATCAGGCAGCTCCTCTGATAGGAAATATCAAATGGCATGTTCAGAACACTTACCTGCTCACAGAGTACTTGGCAAAGACTGAGTCAGCGGCTGGTGCCTGGAGTAAGCAGCCAGTTAGTGTTGGGGCAGTTGTCTCTCTGGTGCCTGCTGCTGTCCCGTCCCACCCAAATAGGCAGGTTTTCTTTCCAATAAAGGTGGTGCAGAAGAGCGGCTGGTACATGATCTCACCCTGACAGCAACCTTCAATGACTGGGAGCCCTGACATTTTAGCTGTTCCTCTTAAGACAAAACATGTCTTGAGGAAGGCAGAGGGAGCTAAGTTTGTTTAGTCTCAAGGAGGCTTAGGGGAGACATCATCACTCTCCACAAATACCTGAAAGGAGGTTGTAGTGAGGTGGGGGTTGGTCTCTTCTACCGTGCCTGCAGTGAGGGGACAAGAGGAAATAGCCTTTACATAGCCAGACAGGAGGATATTAAGGTTAGATATGAGAAAAATCTTTTTCACTGTTAGGGTAGTAGGAATTGGAATAGGTAGGGAGGTGGTGGAGTCACCCTGCCTGGAGATGTCTAAGAGGCATATGCGTCTGGCACTGGGTGATGTGGTATAGGGGTTTAGGGGCTGCAGTGGTAGTGCTGGGTGGACAGTCGGACTTGATGATCTTAAAGGTCTCTTCCAACCTTGATGATTCTATGGTTCTATTTTTGCATCTGCTGGTTTATACATACCTACATTGATGAAAGGGCAGACTGATGTCATTCTCTACAATAAGCAATGCATAACTCATGAGAGTTACTGAATTATTGAAATTGCTTAGCAAATATGATTAACTGACAATATTTTATCGTGGGTAAAGATTATTTTGAATTAAAATTCACCTTTGGATAATGACTCCTCAGTAAATGTTTTTACATTGAGGCTAAGAGCTTTCACAACACTTCGGAGCACAGCACTGCACAACTGTGACATGGTGATGGTTACAAAACATGTCGATCATGTAATTTGGTAATAAGGGTACTCTGTGCTTCATCAACTTACAGAATTCACTATTAGCAACAGTAGACTAGAGAAAGAAATTCACTGCCACCATTTCTGTGGCAAAACAATCAGATTCATGCAAAGACACTCCCTTTTGCTCTCAGTACCTGTCTCCAAGATTAAGTATGTTGTTCTGGACTTGAGAAAATGGAAGCTTCCTTTTCCCACAGCACAGCTGCAGTATCAATTCAGGAGCCAGATGAAAAATGATGGCATATACTAAGTAAGACTTTAAAAAGTGACAGCTGCTTTCCAGAACCCCTGGAGGTAAAACAAAGCTTAACAAGTTTTTTGGTTTTGCTTTTTGCCTTTCTTTCTCAGCACTAAGAAGACAAATCAATGTTGTTACTATAATCCCATTCTCTTGGTCTTCATATGTCTAAAATAAACTTGCCATGTCTATAAATCCTGTAAAATCACATTAACAATGGAGTGTAAATGGCTTCATTTTCTATTAGCACAAACACATCAGATAGCAGTGATTTAGTTTCCATGTAATGTGCACAAATAATCAAATATATACACACAGACACAAATGGGTAATCAGATGGTTAAACTTTATTCATTAGCAACCTCGTAACATGAATAATTTGACTCATGCACTTAAAATTCACTTGCCCCTTGTGCAGCAGGTATAGTTCAGTTAGAAGTAGCAAATACTCATGAAACCCTGCACAGCAGATGGGCCTCTCCTAACTCAGCTGCAGACATGCACATAAATCCCTCGGCTCAGCCTCTCCCTAATTTCTGTCTCAGATATGATTCCAAGATTCCTTGCTACAACAACCTATGCAACAGCAGTGGCACAGAAACTTGGACTGACTCTCAGAGAAACATCTCAGCCTTCTGTCCCTCCTCCTCCTTTACTTTCTGGTTTGTATTTGGATTGCATTTCCTCAGAGGAAGTGCAATGTTTATCTTCCTTGCTGCCATAAGCAACTTCTAGATGCAGAAGCCTTGAGGTCTATCTCAAATGTTCTCAACATATGGGACTTTACCATGTTTGTCACCATTACCAGTATATACTCTTAAAGACTAAAGCCCCTTTTCACTGTCCTATAAGTGTTGGTCAGGGAGTAGCAGGGGCCACTCCACTGCCCTTGGGTTGGGATGGAGCAGAGCAAGCAGAGGAGAAAGTGAAGATTGAAGTAAAATGGGGACCTGGGGAGAAGGGAAGCTCAAAGCAGCTAAGCTGTCATGAACCATAGAAAGCTCAGGGACAGATTAGCCAGAAGTGTTTGGCTGAAGAGATGAGGATAAGGCAGGAGGAGAGGGGAGAAACAACAGATACTGAGCTTGCACAAAAAGAGTAAAACAGAAGATTAGGACCTGTAGCTAGAAGAGAGGAAAAACAGGTGGTGGGCAGTGGAAAGCGATGGACACATTGGACAAGAATCTGGAAAATATGTGAAAGGACCAGTTTAAACAATCTGAATGGGATAAAGAAATGGAGAGGAGTAGGATAAAGTCCCTAAGGAAACAGACTAAGCATGTAAGAAGACTCCAAGGGCAGGCTAAGGAGGAAAAGTATGGCTTACTGAATAAATCAAAAACACATGGGAGCATATTTTGCCTATTTTCTTGTAACAACAGGTAACATTTAAGGATGATGCAGGGCCATAAAATAAAGCAGACTGCAAATTTATTTTTAGCTGAGGTTAGAAGATGCAGGAATGAGGCAAGGAATTACAAGAAAATAAAAGATCATTTCATAGCTAAAAAGTGAACACTGCACTAGAGGTGGAAGGAATTACATTTCACCCTGGCTTCCATTCCAGGTTTCCTATGATGCTTATTAAGTAATTTAAATTTTCACAGGTGGTCATTAATTCTAGGTTCCTCATTTTCTGGGGACCTGACTTGGAAGTCCTAAGGGTGAAACACAAAAACACTGAATGCTCTCAGCTACAACTAAAGCTAATAAAAATTGTATCTCATACTTAGTATCTACTACCAGTTACTGTGAAAAAATGGTATCTCAAAGAGGGCATCCAAATAATTGATACTTTAGGTGTTAATTTTCCTGTGCTTCAACAGAACAATTTGCATCAATAATAAAACTTCATCTGCCTTGTGTGTTACTCAGTTTTCCAAAGTGCTTATATACTTACTAGCTTAGGAAACTATATGGAAGACTTCAGAAGAAAATGACCCTCAATGCTAAGGCATTGAGCTGCAAGCATATCACCAAACACACCCTGGCCAACAGCTGAATACACTGTTCATTGAATGAATATCCCTCTTTTCTGCACAGAGTTATAAAAAGGGATTGTAAAAGAGAGTACTGGGTCAGTTAATTAAAGATTGCTATAATGCTTATGTGCAAAAGGGTAAAATTTAAAGCTATATGGTCAAATTTGAATGACTCAATGAGGAAATCTTTTTACTGCATATTCCCTGACTTTAGTTATCCTTGTGTTTCTTTTGAGTGTGTACACATGTGTATGCACCTATCCTTGGGGAGTGTACATGTACACATGTGTGTAAGAGAACACTAATTCTGCATTAATTAAACGGGCTTCTTTTAAGCTCCCAGTAGAAACTAACAAAAAAAAATTCCATGCTTTCATCATGTTATTTTAGCTGCGAAGAACGTTTAATCAAATGTGACATGAAATAAAGATGTGGTGTAGCCACTTACATTTTAAGAGAAAAGGCAATGTTTGCCTTGCTCAGTTTCTAAGAAAACTGAAAATTTCTAAAGGAGCTCAAAAAAACCCAACCCAAACCAAACCAAAGAACCAACCAAACAAAAACAGGGTGCAGACCCGCTCAATTTCCAGACCATTGTCATTCCAGGGGTTAAGGCAGATTGCCATTGGGGCAGGTTTTAGAATAAAGTAAATTGGAGATGGAAATGAAGTACAGCTGTGCTTATGAAGGTACAAACCCAACCAAGTATTAACTTGTCTCTTTTCCTTGAAATATAAATTACTTTATATATTGTACAGGTGTGTAATCACATTGCTTGGCAGTTCCTGAAACCCAGGATTTTCTTATGCTTCCATATGTGGTTATCACACTGTAGGCTGGAGTCCCCTCCTTGGCATTTGTGAAAGTGAAGTGATTTGAAAACCTAACACATATCCTATTACTATATTCAAAAGCAAAATAGCAAAATGGAAAAAGAAAAAAAATCTTTATGGAATTATGCAGAGAATGTGGAGAAGTTACCAGAATTTTATTACAGGCTTATCCACAAGAAAAAGGTATTCCTAAAGGACACAGAAATTCAAACTTTTTACTTGTTTTATGTGACCCAAGTTTAGCATTCTCTTTTGGATGTAATAATGTAGGTATTTCAGAGAAAGTGTAAGAACCTTCCAGTGGGCCAATGTGGGATAATCTGCCTCCCATAAATCTCCTTTTGATGTGACACAGTGATTGACTAAAGTTCCAAAGTCTAATGAAATGTAATATGCTTTCCAAATTCTTACTACTTATGATAAGCCTAAATTGTCTTTATCTTGTAATCCATATACATTTCCTTTCTTTTTTTTTTATGGATCTTTACACGTGGTGAAGGCTGACCTACCAAAGCTTTCATTGTATGCCTTTGGATGACACAATAAACCTAACTGTGCTCCAAGCAGGTCCTTTGAAGAGTAGAGCAAACTGACAATCACTCCAGACAGGTTCTGTTACAGTCGGTTACCATATTAGTAGTGATTCTGAAGTCACCATTCAGTCTACCTATTAGCAAAGCCAGATACAGCAACCTATTCACAGCATGGAAGAGATTCATCCCAAAAGTCTAGAGGTGTCAGAGCATAAAGCAGTGGGGCAAAGAAAGGAAACATTTTTAGCACTCAAAACTGGGTGGAAAGTAGAAATTTACATCAAGTAGCTTTAACTGAGCCCTGAAATGGCTGTAAAAGGTCCTTATAGCAACCCACTACCCATGTAAGATTTGTTAAGACATGTCTTATTTCTTGCAATCAGTTTCTTGACATAAATATAACCTCAGTAAGTCTCAGCAGCCTGTCATTCCTAATTTGCAAGCATAATAATAATGGGTCTTTTTTAAGTGAAGCATGAATTCTTCGAGCTCTCTAGTCTCAGCACATCTGTCCCTGCTCTTCTGCCAATCCAACCATCTTGGCAAAAGTCATACAGCCCTGTCAAGAAAAAGGAGCAGAGAAAGAGCACACAGTTTTTCCACTGAGTTTCAGCAGGAGCAAGTGGAATCAACGATAAGAACAAATAGATGGGATGTTTAAACAACAAGACCATGGCCATGGTTCTTGTGGCAAGGAGCTTGCTCAGTCTCAGCATATCAGCACCTTGAGGCAAATGATGCCTGGAGACTGTACTGAGTCCTCATTAAACCAGCAGAAACAGACACAGAGTCACAGGGTCTCTTTCTTGCTTAAAATGGGATTTTATTGCCTCCTTTTGTCTATCATTCTAGGCAACTGCCTGCTTCACTAGCTCATAAAACTGGGCCAGATTACTAAGTAGCACCAAAGCAACACTCAGCTTTGAGTTACTATTCCATCAGATGATGTAAATCTACACAGGGGTCCTTTAATTTCTAGAGGAAAGCAGAAATGCTTTTCAATTTGCTGACCTTCAAACTTTGATTTTTGACCTGATCTCAAAACTTTGCCTTCCTGACTCCTGGAAATAGCTACTGGTTTAGAGTGAAGGCAATAGGAAGGCTGAACAGGCAGCCCCTGGCAGAACCAGGCTCTAAACACCTGAGAACTGATGGGTATTTTAAGTACATAGCTCATACCCCAGTGACTGTATTTTAGTGCAAGGCCAAACACTTTACATGAAAGATATTTCAAAAACCCTCAGCTATTATGACCCTGTCACATACTTGGTATAGGACTTCCAAAAGTGCCAGCTTCAGCTATGTCTTCAACAGAAGTACTGAGCATGTGTCTACCGATCACAGTAAGACTGAAATTAAACCACTACCAAGTGCTTTTGCACAACCCATTATACATATAAAAGTATTAAAATACATATTAATAAGTACTTAAATTTAGCTTGCAGATAAATTTTTTTTCTCATAGTTTGGTTTATATCACAACATTGTCTACAGCACATCACTCATGTTACTTTCACAGCTCTTCAAACTGTTAGAAGTGATTTATAATGCTCATTTTTACACAACTTCACTCAGAATGACTTGTTTCAAAAAGTTGGTTGTAAATTGCAAACCCTCATTATATTATACTAGGTTTAAGCCAAAAAGCTTGGTGCATTTTTTATTGATCTCCATGGATTTGGATCAGGACTACTGAACTATACTTCCTACCTTCAGTACCTTGCCTTTCCTGTGGAACTGCTCAAGAAATAAAGCACTACTCTGAATTACAGCAGGATCAAGCCATCAGGAATAACTTGAGTTTATTCATGTTTTCCCAAGGGATGCATTCTGCAGCTTCATTTAAATATATCTGAACATGGAGCAAACACAGACAGAACAACAACCAACAAACGTTCTGTTGAAAGGGAAAAAACATATACCAAATGCATATGCACAAAGATTCCCTGTTACTTTGCTGACTTACTGTTTTTCAGGATCCAACCATGTTTATATGAAGTCACTTGCAGAATTATAGATCTGTTTTTACTCCTGTTTGGCACAAGGATACTTACTGCATTAACTTTAATGACAGACACCTATGGAGTTGCTCCAAGTAGAGTAAAGTTAGGGTGAAATTTTTGGGGATCATGCTTTCAGGCAATGCTCTGCAATCTTCTACAGGATGAGAATCTCTGCCCAGGTGGTTTTCATGTAACTAGTTTGGGACTCACATACAGATGCTGATTCTAAAATAGCACTTCTAAAGTAGAAATGAACAATTGAAAAAATTTCTGTTCAATACAAATCAGGAAAATTTTGATGTATGCTTATAAGAAACAAAACTACCCTATTTCTGACTTTTATTTTGGTTTATATAACATGTTTTGCTATTGTTCCTCTTCTTGTTGAATTAAAAAAATTATTATTCCTAATTTAAGAAAAGCTACCAACTAATCTCCAAAATGAGTTAATTGAGAGTGGATTCCTACTGATAAAGTCTCAGGTAAAGCAATATATTAGTTTTTCTGCAGTCATTTCTTTATCCTCTCCATTTCAGCCTCACTCTACTTCATTCCCAACATTTTCTATTCACAGGCGCTAAAGCTGGGGACATTGAGCCCAAAACACAAACAGATTGAAGCTGGACAGCTGAAGAGATTACCACTCTAATGCATCTGTCCAGTTCAGCTTTCACAGAGGTGGCAGCTACCGTGACAGGAAGCTGAGTCATGCATAAAGGCAATCCAGTGTACAGATCAAAATAGTAGTATAGATCAGCACAGATTCTGAACTGCACACTGGCAGCCTGCAAGATGGCATGGACTACCTGCTTCATATGCAACACAGCTATGCCTGCTGCCAGCAGGGTATCAGCCAGGCAACAAACAGACAGGGGGAACAGCTGGAAGTGATATGCCTGGTCCCGTTTCAATCAGCCTGGGTTCATGAAACAATATACTCAGGTAAAAGCTGATATTGTTGTCAATGCTGTCAAATACAAAATTCCAAAAGAATTCAAATTACATAAACTCAAGTTTTCAACTTAGTAAAAATGACTGCCAAAAAAAGTCTTAAAAACCCCACTGTATTATGGCTGGAATAGTAAAGGGGCAGATCAATTAGCCTGATCTTCCAAAAAAACCCTGAGAAATTGATAATGATATCAAGGCTGCAGCAACATGAAGTAAGAGTCTCTGCATTCTATCAGGAGTTGCTTCCACAAAAAAATTCTTATTTAAGAGCTGCCTAGTAGTTTATGCAGAAGTACAGGAGATAGCCCAGCTGAGAGTTAGTCCCAGCAAAGTACAGAACACATAACTGAGCCCACACTATAAATCATTTCCTTCATGCACTCATTAACTGTCTGCAGCTTCAAGGAGCTGCTTTTCAGCTCTGTATTACAGAAATTACCAGTTCATGACAAAAGCCAGAAAAAGACACACCTAAGCACACTGACTACACAAAGGGTAAGAGAAGTGCAGATACGACCAATAGTTTTGTAGGCAATGACATGTATGAAGCCTCATTTCCACGGAATTGCATCTCCTGACTGTCAGATTTTCTCACCAAATTATACCAAAGCTTCAGGCTTGTCTTAATCAAAGAATCCACAGAGAAGAGAAATATGCATGCCTACCAAGACAGGCTTCAAGTGAGATTTGTTCCTTATTGGACACTGCTGAATCCTAGAGAAATATACATTTTGATTGAAAGTAGGATTTTTCCAGTTCTGGTATCTTCAGTTTCCAAATGTTGGGATTTTTCTGATTCTAGTATACTCAGTTCCCAAAAGTCCCACAAGCCCTCTGTCCTATGCCGACATTTCAATATTAATGATTGAAATATATGCTGCATATTTTTCCTCTTTGCACATAAGCACATTCTCACCTGCCCAGCAATGTTCACAGAACTTAGAGAAATGTTCTTTCTTTGAGAATATCTCAAAATTTGCCCCTTTCACGTGGTTGAAATCAGCCCAAAATTTATGAGGTGCAGAACTAATAAAGCAACATCAAGCACACAGCAGCAAAATTACTCCCTTATACTCACACACAAATACATGTCATGCAATTCTGCACGACTTATTTCTTTCAGAAATCAAGATTTTTAAAAAGAAAAATCTGCTCAGCAGTACATAAGGAACCCATCTTGGTGCCACTTTCATTTCAGAAACAGAGTTGAACAGTTTGCTTGTGCCTACTTTGGTAGCATTACCTCCGCGAAAGCCAGCTCAGGCTCCCCTACCGCCGCCACAGCAGGCAACTCGGCCGGCTGGGACCTCAGCGGCGCAGGTGGTAATGCAATCGAGAACAGAGAGGCGGGGAGGCGGCAGGAAGATCTCAGCTCTTAAATATTGTGTATCAAAACACAGTAAGTCTGGTTTATATACATTATACATAGTGTATTACATATGTGGAAATACACAAACCAGCTTTGTATCAGTTACAGCACATGAAACAGCCTATGTAGATACCATCCGCATCACTTTTTTCCCAGCCTTTTAAACATGCAAAACCACCTGCAGATCCCTCTCTCGAAGGTTGCACCCTCCTCCCAAGAAAGTATTCCCACGGCCAACAGACCCATCAGAATGGCTGCGGCCCCGTGCCCACCCCTCCCCTGCCCCTCCAGCCCCTCCTCTCCACCGTACTGCCAGGTCCCTGCCTGCCCGCCCCTCCCGGGGAGGTTTCTAAACTCCGCGGCTCGGGGAAGGCCCGCCGCCCGCTGGGGCTGAGGCTGGGGCCGCAGCACCGCACCGCGCCGCCGCCCTCCAGAGGAGCCGCGGCCAGACCCCGCTGCCCTCCTGAATATTTCATGGCGCTGCCCGACGGGATGCCCCGCCACTGACTGCTGCAAAGGGACCGCATCCCGCCGGCGGCGTGTCTCGCTGCTTCCTGCCTCTCTCATTCTTCAAATCGCAGCTTTTCATTTATTCCGATAAATAAATAACTGATTAAAAACAAAGAAAAGAAAAAAGCCGCAAGAGCATCTCTCCTTTATATCTGAGCAGCTGGGACTCCCGTGCAGGAGATTACGGAACACAACATGAGAAGGGCTCTGAACTCTTCCGAGTCCAAAGGATAAGCCCGGCAGCAGTTTTCCTATAAAAATCCGATCCCGGGGCTGTGACACACTCGGAGGAGCGAAGGTGCCGTCAGCATCACCGGAGACGTCCCCGCTTTGGACACCGCAAACCCTCGCGGGCGGAGGCGAAACCGGAGGGACTCGTCGGCCAGACCGCGCTCCCGGCGCGCACCTCCCGCTGCTCCCCGCGGCGGCCGGGGCTGCGTCTGGCCCGGCGGCGCTGGGGGTCCGGCTGCTGCCGCCGCGGGGCCGTCGCTCCCGGCACCGCTCCTCCGCAAACTTTCTCCCCGCGCCCTCCTTGTCGGCCGCAGAAGAGCGGCGCGGGGGGCAGACAGCGCCTCGTCTCCTCGCTGCCCCCGTGCTCCGGCGCCGGGCGGCGGCCGCAGCGGCATCCTCAGCCNACCTGGTGCCGAGCGGCAGGAGCGTCCGCGTCTTCATCAGCGCCAACCCCGAAGGTAACCGCGGCCGCCGCGCCCGCCCCGCAGCTCCCCCTGCCGCCCGCGCCGCTGCCCGGCCGCCGCCGCTGCGTTGCCCGCTGCTCCTGGGCATCCTCGCTCAGGGGCCGCGGCGAGGCCGAGGACGGCTCCTGTCCCTCTCCGCAGCCAGCCCCGAGGGCCGCCAGAGCCTCTCCGCCAGGAGCCGTGTGGGGCGGCGGAGCGGAGCGGGACGGGACGGGACGGGACGGGACGGTGCGGGGACAGGCGGCGTGGGGCGCGGGGAGATGCGGCCGCGGGGTGCGGGGCGGGCGGGCTGCGGCGCGCTGGGCGCGGCTCGCTCTGCAGCGTGTGGCTGTTCGGGTTCCGCGGTTCCCGTGTACTCCTCTCCTGAACTTTTATGTCCGTAAACGACACTCCT
This sequence comes from Sakesphorus luctuosus, assembly GCA_013396695.1. Classification (NCBI taxonomy): domain Eukaryota; kingdom Metazoa; phylum Chordata; class Aves; order Passeriformes; family Thamnophilidae; genus Sakesphorus; species Sakesphorus luctuosus. Next base: position 756,855 of record VWZD01002021.1, on the reverse strand, counting down.
GAAAGGCACCGGGGCGCCAGGTGTCCTGTCATTTTTGCACTGTCGGAGCTGTAGGGCACAGAGGGGAGTGGGGACATGGAAACGGGCTGCCTTCTAGCGAAGGGGAGACTTTTCAGGTGGGATGTATTGAGGAGTTCTCCTGGGGAGCCTGTTTAATAAGAGTTTCTGATTGATTTCATAGTACAGTGAAAGCAGGTCTCAGCCGGCTGAGGCTACAGCTAATGTGATCCTTTGATCTCGTCTATACTCTGCTTGCAAGGAAGTATGCACTGAAACCTGCAGTTTCAGCTGCTTAATGTCGAGGTCGCATACCCAGTATCTGAATTGATTAGGCATCCTGCTACTTAAAGCCTATTTTTAAAATTACCCTTTGATTCAAGGAATTTGCATACATTCAGGAGGTGTCATTCCCACTTGTAAGATTGGAGTTGCTGAAGCATATTCCCACTTGAAGCACGGAAATAATAAATTAAGCATTCACACTTATGACGTTTCTTGTCTGTAAAAAATGAGCCCACTGTATTCACAATTATCTTTCACTCTGCCACCCACTGCTTTCCCCCCCCCCCCCCCCCCCTTCCCCCCCCCCCCCCCCAGCACTTAATTCAACAATGCTGTCATCTTTCATGCAAACATCAGAGATCTGAAAATCATGCCTGAAATGACAAAATAGTTTGAATTTTGAAGTGAAAATTGGCTTGGCATCAGTACTTACAGGAGTATGAGAAATACTTCTCACAAGCAAAAAAAATGGGCATAGTGCTGTTTTGAAGAATTCCCACACCTCCACGGTGCTTCCTACTTGCTTTCGACACAAGGAAATTCAGCTCTGATACCCGACATCCCTGTTGGTTTAAAAAGATGGTATTCTTTAAGGAGGGCATGAAGATGTTTGCAGCTAATTGTTGCAATCTAAGCAAAGAGATATATAAATAGTGGTAATTGGAAAAAAAATTTATTTGGCTCTGAAAGAAAACTTGTGGATTTTTAGAAGATATGTTACTCATTAGAAATGGATTTCTGCCAGCATTGCCTTAACTGTGAAGCTACTGATGTCTCTGTATTTGACATGAACGTCATTTAGGATAGCTTGGTATGTTAGCTAGGTGTTTTTTAAAATAGAAAACCCACTAAACCCATTCTAAAAGTTGGGATTTAAAGCCATGTATATCCATTCACAGGAGTGCATTGTTATTGAAAGTATCAGCTTTTAAAAAGTCAACACTGAGACAAAGAAAACAATTCAGTTAGTTTAGAATTATTTATATTACCTTCCTTGCAGTCTCACATGGTCACAATGATGAATGCTCCTTATGTCCAATAATGTATCTATGACATTGGTCCTAGTTTTAACAATTACAGTATGGGACTGAAATTTCAGAGTGTTTACAGATTTTTTATGAACATTTAAGGACTCTCAGTGATGAGAAACAACTGTTAATATTTATCAGTGATAGCACTGTCACTGGAGTATTACTAACTGCATGTGCCTGTAAAAAAGTATATATGGATGAATGGGAAAGAGTAGCCTACAATAGGGGTTAGATATTGTCTAGTAACATACGTAGAAACACTGTTGGTAAAATGCTTGAAAAGTTCTCACGCTAGAGTTCTGAATAAAAAGGTTAAACTGTTCCTACTTAGCCCAAACTACAATGTATATTTGTAGGATCAAGGCCTCTCCTGATAATCTTCAGCACATCAGTACAGTTTATACCTGTTCTTCTTGATGCAGAGCGTTCCTGAAAAGGGCAGTAAGTCCCCAAACTCCCACAAGTAGATGTGAACTGTGATATCAGAGAAACTAGAGATTAATTCTTCTAGCAGTCACAAGAAAACTTTACCACTGAAAGTGTACAAACCTAAAATAAGTTTTCTTGAATTAAATCAATTTAATAAGTATATATGGGAGAACTCTGGTAATCAGTGTTTGGTTTGTTCTTTACAAACATATTTAAGTATGACTGAAATATGTTTTTATTATGCAACTAGGGAAATGATTATTTGAAAAATTTATTCAACAGAAATCCCTAAAAAGAACAACAAATAGAGACAGCAAGCATGGGTAGTAGGAGCAAAATTGCTTCCTTTTGCAGTCTTTTTTTTCTAGAGGAAATTTTGTAGATTAATGAAACTGTATTTTCCCTAGTAGTGAACAGTATTGTTTTGCTCAAATTGTTGATATCAATTAATCCATCTTCATATCATGAAAATGCCTGCGTCCTTAGAGACATTGAAGCTGCTTTATTATTTGAATACCAATAAGCCTATTTTCACATTTCAGTAGATACAAGCAATCAGCCATACCTTAAGTATGCATTTGGGCTAGGAGAAGTTGAAGATTTTGATTTAAATAATTTATTGGTTTTCTTAAGACATTTTTATTGCTTCATAATAATAAGGAAAGTATGTCATATTTGCTTGATTGTAATAAGTTTATAATTTAGTTTCCATGTATAAATTTGTGGATTGTAACAGCAGTCAGTGATAGTTTCTCTGCTACTCAAGAGTGCCTGTATAGATGCCTGCCATTAACATACAGGTCACATGAAATACAACAGGTATAAACTTCCATATGGTTCCATTACATGGAGCTGTGATATAAGCCCTATGTAGGTCAATACTTCAAACAGAAAATTATTTGAGTTGAAAAGTTCGCTATTTGAAAAAGTTGTGTGGTGATATAAGCAATATTACAAGCTGTGGTGCCTTAACTGGAGTTAGAAATTCATCTTGAAAATGAAATCCAGTGAATCAGAACATGCAGTCAAAACTGGTAATTGTAAATCCTGTTGTTTCTTATGAAAGTGGGAAAATTAGCCCATTGCTAGTTAGACTTAAAGTCTTGTTATTGCTTTGATTAGTTAAGCACTTTTAGTTCTGAAGAAGCCTCAGTAATTTAGTAGAAACAAGTGAATGCACTGACAAGGGATATGTATTAAAGCAAATCCCACACACAGGTGGTTCCACTGAAGACAGGATTATAATACCTTTATATAGCATTTGAGTGTGTCCTGACACAGGTGGTGTTTGCCAGCCTTACCTCAAAGTGTAAACAGGGTTGCACCTAGCACTTCACACAGAAAGGATGATCCCTTTCCATCCATTATTCGAGCTACACACTGCACACTCTCCTCTGTGCAGCACCTCTGCATACTTCCTAAGTTCCAACACTAGAGTGCTTTTACTGGTTTTTCACAGTTAATATTTTTTAGCTTATTAAAACATTTCTGTTGTACAAACAGAAACAATTGTGATGAGATCATGAAGAAGCTTTGTTTTAACTGCCCTTTTTTAAGTCCTTATGATTTCTGTGCCTCCAGTACCCATTTTTCAAAACTATAAAACCAACTACTGGTTTTGGCACAATTACCATTCTTAAATATGAAGTCCTGTGCATACATGTAGAAATGTAAAATGAAGATCTTATTCTAAGAGAAGATATTACTGATATTACCAAGACTTTAATGACTGTATTGTACAAACACAGTATAAAACTAACTTCTACACCTGGAACTTTACCAGCTTCCCCATAGATTGCCGGAATGAGATTTTCTTGTCTTATGCTCTTGAATGACTTTGAGTTTTCTTGATTTATCACTCAGTTTTTGACCTTAGTTTATTTCCATTGACATGCCTTATCCAGAACATTATATTAATTTGAAAAATACTTGATTCTAATAAAGTACAAATGTTTGATGCCAAATTTACATATATGCTCATGATACATAAAGCAAATTCTCACCAGTAGTTAGTTTTGCTACCTAGAAAAAGATTAAATAATGATTTCAGAAATGGGTCTTACCAATCTTTTTATTTGGACTTACTGTTGTAGGCTACAGTATTTTTATCCATGTTGATGCACATGTGGTGGATAGCTCCTAACAGATGAAGACTTTTGATTGTTTTTATTACAAAGTTATTGTCANTTCTTGGCATGTTACAAGTCTATTATATTATTTTTACCTGAATTTTTTTCCCTTCAAAAATATAATTGAGGAAATGTTAATGTGGAAAAATATTCAAAAGCCCAAAAAATACTTAGTTAATGACAGTCCATCCTGACCAGGCCCAAAATACCATATGGTGTCCCTACTTGGATACATTACATGAAGATCTTTTTATAAAGACAATTTTATATAATCTCAGTGGAATTTATTCCTTAGCTAAAGAAAACCACAGATGTTCAAGTGTATGAAATTGCAAAGGAGGTGTTGCGGAGATGTGGAGACAAATAACTCCAGGACGTTTTTTTATGCTAAGTGTTAGTTCTGGTTACCTAATTTTATACCTATTTATGGTTTTGTGTGACGCACATCACTGTAGTGTTTAAGAGTCAAAGAAGTGCAGTAGTTTTAGAGATAAAGTATCTCAGAGTTTGGGGGACAAACATGATTTGAGGACCCAGTTTGGTGTGGGTCTTAAATTGAAGTATGTCTTATTTCAGGAAGCCCAGAGGTTAGAGATACCAACAGTTTGTTAAGTTGGAAAGAAACCTGCCATTTTCAGTACTTCTGCCTCTGTGTGAAGTTTTCTTTATTTTCCCTTGTGCTATGGAACAATATTATTGGTGTGGTTGAGCAGAGAGCAGGATCTGACTCTCCTTGAGACTGTATGACCAAGTCTCATGTAGGTTTTAACTTCTTTTACAAGGCGGGGTGGGTAGATCTCAAGCAGAACTGGTACAAGATGATTTTTTACTAAGGAGATCCTCAACCCTTTGTTCCTGTTAGAAGAAAGTCTCATTTTGACCTAGGGTGAAGACTGAATTGGATTGAAGTTTATTCTGACAGGCAGATAAACTCAGAAAACTGTTGATAATCTGTATGAAAAGAACTGCTCTTCATGTTCCTCTCTTCTTCATGTTGGTTCTTTGTTTATGAAGCCTGTGGACTGGGCTCAGGATTTGCTCTAAATGTACCAAATATGCAAGTGGAAGCATTGAGAACTTTTGTTTCATTTTCAACAAAATTTTTCTTTCACATACTCAAAAAGTAAGATGTGCATTTGGGGAACAAGTCTGTGATCAAGAAGTATGGGCTGAGGGGTATTTTTAGCAAAAGAGCAAACTATGTAATTTGGGAGGTTTCTTTGTTTCTTCTTGATATTTAGAAATAAGCAAAATTACCTGAAACCCAGCCACGTTCCTGCTAAGCAACACCTAGATTTATCAGCTCCAAACATTTGGATAAGGTATTTAGATACCTACTTAAAAAACAGCAGTGAAAATTTTTAACCACATGACCATTCTTTTTTAATATTTAAAATATTAACATTGTAATTTTCTACAATTTTATATTTATCTATAGTGTCTATACACACATACACACACATATACATAAATTACATAAAATATTATTAAACTGTGTAAAATTGTATGTATGTATGAAACTCAAGCCATACTGTCGTAGATGATACTTTCTGAGTATTTATGTTAAAAGGGCATCACTCAAGATTGTATTTCTAGAATTACTGAAGAACAGCCTAGGTTTTGTTGAATGCTATTGTAAAAGCAAAAGCTTTTCAGAGGAGTTTCAGTTTTATCCACAAGTAAGCCTGTAAACATTCAGGGTTATGTGCATCTGCAGCTTAGGTTCTATGACTGCTTTTCTTAGCATTGAAGAAATAGTATTAGAACAAAGTAGGACCTACAGTTTGTTTGTTTGTTCCTTTCTAACTTGGCAAATATTATTTCTTAAGATGTATTTGCATGCTAGACTGACTCCATATATTATAGTGTATGTATACATACAAACGTATGTATATGCATGCATCATTTATTTTCAAATAGAAATACCAAGCAGTCAAGATGTGCATGGGACACTGGACTGTGCCTCATTATTGATGGAAGTGGCTTTCAATGACAGACAAAGAGGAGCTTCTTGCTCCATATACTTCACACAGTTTCTAAGTACAATGAGGGACAATGAAACAGGTGTGCAAATTCCATGTGATATGAATTTCTTATTGTCCTTATTGTGAATCGTTCCCTCAGCAAGGTATGAGACCTTTAAAATAGAGGCAGCACCATGTAGGCAGCATTTTGGTACCTTCCCCCATCAAGAGAGAAGAGCTTCTTTCCTGCCTGATCAAGGGCAGTGGGATGACCTCTCAGATGAGCAACAGTCTGCTCTGCAGCAAAGTAAAGAGGATTTCCTACACTGCGTTTCAAGGAGGCCACATGTATTCTGTGGTGGGATTTGTGTAATCACATAAGAGCAGTGTAGTACAAAGGGTACATAACTTGGCATCCTATTTCTGAGCTTATGTAGGGAAATAATTCCTCTGAAGAAACTTACATGCATGACTATCTGGGAATGTATCCTCAGATTTGTGAACACACAAGAGAAAATCCTGCATTAGACTTCAAGTTTTGTTTGGAGATTTTTAAAATATATATCACATAAAGAAAACTTCAGATCAAGGAATTACTAAACTTCTAATTTAAGATACGAGGGTGGTGCCCACATGGCAATTTTTTTCATCTGAAACGGAAATTTCTTTAAATTTTCATCTCCTGAAAGAGTATTTTGTGATGAGATATCCTTTCAGGCTGCACTAAAAATATGTTAGTAATACTTAGCTACCAGTAATTTAAGGTTTTAATATATTGAAGGTGGTAGATATAAATATCATAGATAGTCATGTGTATGGAATAGAGTAATCTTGCAGTTTTTAGTATGGGTAGTGCTGTTCAAGGCAACTGCTTTATCCCCTTACTGAAATTTTAATTAAAGAAGGATAATAACAGATAGAATTAGAAAACCCAATTTAGAATAGAATTACAGAATCATAGAATCAATTGGGTTGGAAAAGACCTCCGAGATCATCAAGTCCAACCCTTAGTCCAACTCCAGTCCATTTACCAGATCATGGCACTCAGTGCCATGTCCAATCTGTGTTTAAAAACCTCCAGGGACAGTAAATCCACCCCCTCTCTGGGCAGGCCATTCCAATGCCTGATTACTCTCTCTGGAAAGAATTTTTTTCTGATCTCCAACTTGAATTTCCCCTGGCAGAGCTTGAGCCCGTGCCCCCTTGTCCTATTGCTGAGTGCCTGGGAGAAGAGACCAACCCCCACCTGGCTAGAACTTCGCTTCAGGTAGTTCTAGAAAGTGATGAGGTCACCTCTGAGCCTCCTCTTCTCCAGGCTAAACAACCCCAGCTCCCTCAGCCTCTCCCCATAGGACTTATGCTCCAGTCCCTTCACCAGCCTTGTTGCTCTTCTCTGGACCCACTCCAGCACCTCAATATCTTTCCTGAGTCATGGTTGTGTCAGTGCTACTCTAACATAAGTCCACTGGCCTGACACCACTCTTGTTACTTTAGGGTTTGTGTCAGAGAGAAAGGTTTTTACTTACAAAATCTTTAGTCAAAAGGGGAGTACGGCTAAATCACACGTACCTGAAAACAAGCAGTGTAGCATGGCAAAGAGTAGAAAGGCCCAAGTCAGTGCAGAGTGCCAAGTGCATGCTGCTGACCTGCGCAAGGAGCATATGCAACTCTTGTAAGCCACCTCATCATAATAATAAAATGCCTGCTCTGTCTTTAACCTGGTCTTGAACTCTCTCGATAAGTACCTGCTATTGCCCTCTTTTGGAGACAGGGCGCTGTGCTGGACAGATCTTAGTCCTGAGCAGTTACAGTCATTCTTGTACAGAATCTGCATCTAAAGAAAAAAGTCAGCTTTACAGACTAGAGTTATCAGACTGTTCAAAATATGCTTCCTCCCAGAAACTGGAAAGACTAACAAATGGCAGAACTTTCACACTGGACTTGATCCAGAGTCATGCTGTTGTACATATCAATTATTGGGACTAAACAAATAGCTTGATTGATAATAGTCCTGGTGGCTAGATTCCTGGCTTTTACTGTTCTGTCAAGACAAAGTAATACATTCTGAAGAAAATTCCTATTTATCTCCTTTGTTTTTCACCCCATAATATTTCTGATAGCTCAGATAGCAGTGAGCAGTAAGTGTTGATCATCTTTTTGGAAGTGGTTACTAGAAAATACTAGGAAAATTATATAATCATATTATTGTTTGATAATAGTCTTGATTTACCTAATAGATATATTATATTACATTTAAAAGAGATGTAGAATTATGCCATGCTCTTGAACAAAGTTATGGAAGTATTTCTGTTTATGTGATCCCTAATTTGGTGCATCAAGACACTAGTTATGTTTGGATGATGATTTGCTTTGAAATAGGAGCCATTTACAACATGGGATTATGAAGACTTAATCAATCTGAGGTGAGCAGGAGTGCCATTGAGTTATATGACATGCCATTGAAAGCAGGTATATGTGGCCATAACAGAGGTCCAAGGGACCTTAGGCAGCTAATTCATTAGTCATTTATTGTTGTGCAAATCACAGACCGGGAGGCTGCAAGGGACCTCCTGAGGCCTTCAGATCTGTCCACCTGCCTGAAACAGGAGCAGACATACCTGTGCTATTCCTGACAGATTGTTTAGCTCTTCATGAGCTGTCTCCAAACCAGTTAAAATACACAGGAAAATAGACTGTACAGCAGCCTACTGCTGTGGTGTATCTTCCACAGCACTAGTTGTGCTTACAGCAACTTACACAGACACAAAATAAGCTCGTTAGTTAACAAAAAGGACCAAAGATAAAATGTTTCCTGAGAATTTTCTTGCTCAGAATGAGTTTCAGTAACTTTCAGTAACTGGTGTATGTAATTATAAAGTTCTCAAATCCTGTTTGTGCTTCCTCATCCTTCTATCATGTCAGGAACTCAGTCTGTGCATTGATGCAAAAGTTAGATTATATGAAACAATAAACTCCCATAAAGACTATTTTACCATGGATGTATGTCCTACAGGTGGTCTGCTTGTTTCAGGTGATGCTTTTCTGGAAATGAGGCATTTATGAAATGTCTAATATTGCAGCTCATGCTACATCTCTTCCTTTGGCAGTTTATTTATGAACGGGAGGAGGAGACTGATTTACAGTATTTTTCTTATTTATCTGGTGATTTATTAGTAAGATTTGATTAATGTCATTCAATGAATTAAAAATAATTTTCAAAAGACACAGTTCATCATTTATTCCTCCCTTTTTTTAGAAAACAGAGATAAAAATGCAAATTATCTCCTTAAACTCCACCTGTTTTAATTTAAAATGTTCTATTTTATGCTCTCTATAATCAACCATGTATAATACTATGTAATTTTATTAAGCAATTCCATTGCTGGTATGTTGTTCCAATGGTAATGCCACAGTCAGCTCCTCATAGTCATTATGTAAATTCAGGCACATTTCAAATAAAATAAAATAAATTCAAGTTAAGGATTCAATTGTGTTTAACCATATATAGGTGTGGAAGGCAACAGATGACTTTTTATCTATTTTGTGGCTAAGGGACAAATACCTTTGCAGTTACTCATAAAAACTGATAGTGTCTGGAAATGCAGGATATGGAAATAAACTCAAGTCCACACTTTCAGTCAGCTTCTACGCTGCCACTGAGAGTATAGCATCATAAAAGGTCTTTATCCTCCTTTAGAGGTAATTATAACTCACTGGGTGTTATTATCATGAAGATAAGAGCAAAGAGTTGCTGAAGATGGCTAAAGTAATCTGAAAGTACTAATCTGGGAGGCAGTCTGTACTTCAGTCACCAACTGATTAAATTAGTATGCCAGTTCTGAAAGTTCTTTAAATATTATTTTCTGTATCACAGTTCTGAAAGATATTTGTGAGAGATTAAACTTACTTGTTTCAACTACATCTGCATAATCAGCAAAATGTGGTTAGCAAGCAGAAGAAATTAATAAAACCTGAGCAGGAAAACAATACCTAGTAAAATCAAGGCATCAGAAAAATATTTGACTGATAAAAGCAGATACATTACAGAATTTATTAAAAATGCCCTTTTCAACTGCATTATATAATTTTCACTAAAAATAATGCTTAGATGAATCATTAGAATTGGGAAGGGTAAGGGAGAACAGAGATATCATAAGTCTCTCTTCCTCTAAATGTCAATCACTGTTTTCCACTCAGACATTACATAAACCAGTTATTATTGCAAGGCAATTTTGTGAAATATTTGGCCACATTCAATGAGTTTTAGCACAGACCTTACCTGGAATTCTCAGTTTTAAAAACTGTTGTGCTACAGGGCCTGTAAGAGGGTGGTAATAGCTAGGTAGAAATTGTTCATATGTGAAGTAGTCCTGTAAAGAAATCAGTTGAGCTTCTCTTCTTTAGGTAAGCTGTAGTTGAGTTTTTGGCATCCCTCCCTCATGTAGTCTTGTTGTTCTGGGCTTAATGCCCTCTTGCAGTTGCTCTCCTTTGCCAGGGTTGTCATTTAATTTCTTCATCTTTGCTAACAGTTTCTACAGCCATCAAGACCCATTCTGACTCTGCAGTGATGTTATTTAATAGTACTCTCCATTTAGCATCAAGAAAAAAAATTCAAAGTAAACTGACTGTATTGATGCAAACTTATTGCACTGATAACAAGCAGCACATCTCACTTCTGTGGGTGTTTCTGTGCATGCAAAAGTGTCAGGTTCAAGGCTTTTTCATCTTCTGGCATAAAAGTTTTCACATCTTTCACTTGAAGTCCATACAGTAGGCTACATTTATCAGTCATGCTTTTCCACCTGTCACAACTGACTTTGGCAGTTTTGTAGTGACCCAAACCGTTGCCATATTCCAGATTTAAGGATGAATACAACCTGGATGAGAACTTTGTGACGTGTGAACTTAAGTAGAACATTTAGAGAAGGGAAGGGCAACTTTAGTGGGGAGTCAGCAGTGCTTGCAGAACTCTTCCATAGTTTTGCAGCACTGTCAGATGCAAAGTCACATAGGAGTGTTTATTGGAATTTCTTCGGAATGAAGTGTATTGAATGGGCCTGCACAAGACTGTACTGTGAAATATGTGCGTGCTTTTCTGAGAGTGGCTTTCTCTTGTCTTTTTATGGCTTGTCTTTGCTTTATGCCTCCTCAAAGCCTACAACATGCTCCTTCAATCACTTCCAGCACTTTAATTGGCAATTCAGTTAGGAGGCAGAATGTCTGTGACATCCCTTTGGTTTATTGATTGCAACAGCCCCATTACCTCCAGTGCTTTAGTAACATACCCTGATTGTTTTCTCTTTGGTCTAGTGATGTCAGCGAAAAAGTAGTAAAGCTACTGCAGTACACACAACTTAGGTGTTAAAAGCATTTCTCAGTGTTGTACAGCCTTTTTTTCTGCTTTCTAGGAAATTCCATCATTTTTTTGATGTGTGAATTGACACCTCTCAGTGAGTTAGTAGGACTTTTGCACATAACTTTGTTACTGCACTAGCCCTTTTTCTGTCTTCTGTTACTCATTTTTGCACAGCTCATTCAGAATTCCTCCTTAGATTTCACAAGAAGTATTTTCTTTCACATTAATTTGATCATAGTTGCAAATTCTTATCCTTGCAGACCTTGTTGTTTTCCAGTGCTTAGTTGTAGTAAGCTTTGGTGTTCTGCAGAGATAACTTTCAGACTTAATTTTGGTGTTTCTCAGTGTGCTATGTCTTCAGTTCCTCCTGTCACATCATTTAATTGTATGATAATAATTGTTTGCAAATTTTCATGTTTTCAGGAGCTTTTCCTAGCTTGCTTTATTAAATGAAAGAAATAGACTTTGTTGAAGTCTTCCACTTGTGCAGTTTGCAGAGTTGCAAAATTCCCCCCCTGTCTTTAACCCATGGTGCCACTAAAGCTCCTGCTGTTTGTTGCCATTTGCATGCAGATGCATTTGCAGTGTTTGCCACAAATCACAGTCAGGGGACACAGGGATGCCTGGGTACCCAAGCTGCAGTCTAGGGACCATTTACAGAATTGGGAGAGGATTCCAGGTCAACCTAACTCTTCTTGTTTTACTTAAGAACATCTACATGTAAAGGTGCTGTGTTTCCAAGGGGTAATGTAAGGTTAGTTATTTAGGACACATTATGAGATAAAATTCTGCTTCAGAGTCTTTGCCTATACCATAACCACTAGATTTAATGAGTATATACTGTTTATTTACTGATCAATTTATTAATGGATTGAAGGATTTCATCCAAATTCTGTGGAAGTCAGTAAGGCATCAAAAGGTACAGGTTTCAATATGTGACACAAATGGAGAAATTCATTTAAAATCTGCTGAGATTAACAGATCTTTCCATTAACCTCACCAACTTTTGGGTCAGACTCCAAATTTTTTTCATTTAAGCATACTGCACACATAATAGAACTCTCAGAAACCCACATTTGTGTTAAATTGGGAAGCAAATTATATGTATAATGAAAATTGAAATCTTGATATTTGGATATAGGAACCACTTTTCCTTTCTGTCATATCAGTTCAATACTGGTGTTTCCCCAAAATTCTGTATTTTCACATGGGTCTTGACCCCTCTGATTTTACTAGTCAATTCTTTTTATTTTATTATTGTTTGGGTATTAATGCTAAACCAATAGGTGGCACTGGTTAATCATATTAATATTCAAGATGCAGGGTATTTTTTAAGATGACACTGTGAAATCTGACCATTATAATTTTAAAATCATTACAATTTTAAAAGAAAATACATATTGTACATGTATGTGTATGCATATTGTATATGTGTTTTTTTACGTTTGTCATTTTCTGAACTGACAGTAGGGACTACTTCAGAGAAATAAGTTTTAAAACTACACCTCATTTTCATTCAGATTTGGGACAAAAAAAGAAGAGATAATTGCTGCAATAAGAAATTTTAGGCTTATAATTATGCCCTGCATTTTGAATCCTGCCTCAGATAGTTAGGTGTTTTGCTTTGAAAATGTGTTTAAATGTTCTAGTGTAGACCACAAATTTGTAGTCACATCCTGTCATTTCATCCCAATTGAGAAACACATTCAGAATTGCTTACTGTTTTTTTCATTATTTCTTCTGACTAACATGATGAGCAGCCATTCCTTTGGACTGAAATGCTCAGTCTACTGTTGTATTTACATTTTTTTAAGGGAGATACGTAGACTTTTTGCACGTCTTATGAGAGAGCTCCTACCATCAGGCAGAGTGGGAACACAGAGCTGTGTACATCACAGCAGAGTTGTGGTGCTTTATTTAGAGGGTTACAGTTAGTTAATGGTGTTTAGCTTAATTAATAAATGGTCTTCAGTCTGTCCAGTTTCTCATTTGCCTTCTTGAGGGCCAGTAGAGACCTGAAGGTTGGCAGTGCAGTTTGGGGAGGGGACACTGGGAGAAGTGGCCAGACCAACCTGTTCCCATTCCCAGTCTACATAGTCTTGGGAAGCTTTGTATGCTTATTCTAATACTCTCTACTCACAGAAACATCAAGGGAAAAAGATCACAACACTGTCTATGGAGTTCATTTTCTAGGATTGCAAGGGTACTAGAGAGCTTAACTCTCTTTTCTCTTTCCTACCTGCTACATGATTCAAACTCATTTATTGCTTGCAAAGTGCTCTGAGATTCTCAGACGAAAGGCACTATAGAAATGCAAATTACTTATTATTATGGTATTATTTTCAGAGACAAGGTTTCCATAATATTTAGGGACATTTTTCACCTGCCAGTATTCAAAGTTTTTAGTAGCATGGGTAATACACAGTGTTATTGTGCATTATTAGTAAAAAAGGCAGTTTAAAAGGAATAATTCAGTTGAAAGTCATACGAGTCAAGAACATACTAGCATTAAGAGGCTTGGCAGCCACTTCCTTCCTTGGTGCTGCTACTAAGTAATTTTTAATCTTAAATAATGAAAGTGTAAAAATTCTCCCTGCAGCTAATAGACAATTGTTATAAAATACCTACATTTTAAAATACATTTTAAGCACTTAGAATACTCAGAGAAAGCAAATAGCTGGGTATCTTAGTAGACATGCATTCAGGACCATATTAGCAATTCTCAGCTCATCCAGAGCTTCCACAGTTGCACAAGAGACTCCAGCATTATCACAGAATCACAGAATACGCAAAGTTACGAGGGACCCAGAAGGATCATCAAATCCAACCCTTAGCCCTGCACACGACAATCCCCAAGAGTCACACGATATGCTTGAGAGTATCATCCAAATTCTTCTTGAGCTCTGGCAGGTTTGGTGCTGTGACCACTTCCCTGGGGATCCTGGTCAGTGCCCAGCCACCCTCTGGGTGAGGAACCATTTTCTAATATCCAACTTAAATCTGCCCTGACACAACTTCAGGCCATTCCCTCGGGTCCTGTTGCTGGTCACCACAGAGATCAGTGCCTGCCCTTCCTCTTCCCCTCCTGAGGAAGCTGTAGACTGCAGTGAGGTCTCTCCTCCGTCTTCTTTTCTCCAGGCTGAATAGACCAAGTGCCCTCAGCCACTCCTCATATGGCTTCCCCTCAAGGCCCCTCACCATCTTTATTGCCCTCCTTTGGACTCTAATGCCTTAATATCTTTCTTATATTGTGGTGCCCAAAATTGCACACAATATTCAAGGTGAGGCCACACCAGTGCAGAGCAGAGTGGGACAATCCCTCCCTCAACTGGCTGGTGATGCTGTGTCTGATGGCCCTCCTGGCTGCCAGGGCACTGCTGACTCATACTCAACTTGCTTTTGGCCAGGACCCCCAGGTCCCTTTTAATGCTCTGCTCTCCAGCATCTCATTCCCCAGTCTGTACATACATCCAGGGTTGTGCCATCCCAGGTGCAGAATCCAGCACTTCCCCCTGTTGAATTTCCTATGGTTGGTGATTGCCCAGTCCTGTATTTTTTAGAGGTCTCTCTGCAGGACCTCCCTGCCATTGAGGGAGTCGACAACTCCTCCCAGTTTTGTATCACCTGCAAACTTGCTTGGTATCCCTTCCAGTCCTGCATCCAAATCATTTATGATGATGTTGAAGAGCACAGGGCCTGAGGTGGAGCCCTGTGGAACTCTGCTTGCGATAGGTCATGAGTCTGGTGTTACCCCATTCACTGTTACTCTCAGTGCCTGACCTATGTTAATAAACATACTAGTGTGAATTTGTGCAGGAGACTATGCTAGCAGAGAAGTAGGCTGAAAGAAGTGGTGTGAAGACCCCCCAGCAAGTGTCTGTCCTGACCCACTGCAAAGCACAGGAACACCAACAGTGGAGGGGGTGATACAGAAATTGTTTCTGCTGTGTGTACAAGGAGCTGCTCTTTCTTGGGTGGCAGGCTGGAGATGAAACCTGTAGGCAGCTCTGTGACCCCACATGACATTCATTTCTATGGTGCCTTGAACAGCTGCAAGGGCAGGTTTTTTTATTTTTTCCTTATTTTTCTGCCTGGGTTCTTTCAGGTTCAGCTGCCTGCCTCAACTTGTTATGTCACTCAGCAATTTTCCTGCTGGCTCTCACAAGCTGGGTAATGCAGCATTCCTCTGTCAGTAAAACAGTGGCAGGGCAAACACCCTCCGTGCTTAGGATTTTCCTCTGCTTGAGGGCCTTAGCTTGCGTCATAGCCAGGTAAGGCTACTCACAGGTTACATTTCCCTGAACAGACTGTCCACTTGAATATGCTGCTCCTTCAAGAGTAGTCAAGTGGGGCTTATGATCCCTACATTGGCACCCCCTGAGCAACACAAGAGAATGGGGCTGAGCAACCTCCTGTTCAGCTGTGTCAAGCCTTGGTTAAGAGTCGTTGTGTGACTGCAGCCCACATACATGAAAACAGCCATTCCTACCACTCTGGCTGAACTCAGACAGGTACAGCTACCAGCAAGACGATAAAATATTTGGTCTTAGCACAGAATAACTGGTGCTTGAAAATGGCCAATTTCTATCAGACTTACATCTTACTCTTTCTGTTCATTTGCATATTAATTTTGAAATTTTCTTCAACAAGGCTGTGTTCGATGACTAATTTTATCCCAGAGATTAATGTTTGGCAACACATGTAATCTGTTTACTAACACAAGAATGTTAAATGCACTTTCTCTATTAAAATAAAATAAGTGGCTTTGATAGCAGAACAGCTTGTGTTTGAAGGTCAGACTTGAGCATGGAAATAGTTCATGCTGAGAAGCAACACCTTGGCATACTCAGATGGAAACTGGCAGTGACTGGACTGAGCTACAAGCCTTCAGAAATCACATTGCATACAGTTGTGTTAAACAGACAGCAGAAAGGATGTAAATACATATGTGACTAATTCAGTTCAGTCCTCAGCATTATACTGGGGAGCATGGGGAGGAGGGCTGTGCTGACATTCTCAGTCTGTTCAAAGGGTAGGAGTGGGCAGGACAGTGTGGTTATGGGATAGTTTAGGAGGCAACAAGAGTTAGCCCTTGTACCGAGGATATGCATACAGCAAGTCACTGTCTTGCACAAGGCTGTTGGGGTTTGGTTTCATTTAAATATTGGAGAGAAGTTTAGAGTTGGGGGGGAGGTTAAGTTTTGTCTTGTGTTTTTGCAGATGTAGTTTCATTCCCACAATTTATTGTGGACTACTATTTGTATTTCTGATTATCCAAATTAACATTAGGAGGTATAGAAAGCTCATCTCACAACTACTGTCTCATTTTGGCTGCTAGGACAATGTAATTTAGTTAATCTGTTCATCTGCAGCAGCAGCAGCCTGGAAGGTAGAATTTGCCTGTGTGACATTTTTGTTGTTAGGAACAGCCAGCTTCAAGATTTGCTGTCACTTTAAATCAAGTTAGATTATATTTAATTAAAGCAGCTTATCTGCCATCCATACTAATTACCGTAGTTCATCTTGACTATATGCACTTCTGTTTCCTTAAAGTTTCACAATTTAAGACAAATACAGGAATTCTTAAAATTAATTAATATAAGCACCAAACTCAAATTCCAATTAGATTAAGCACATTATTAGATATGGAGGTAGGAATAAAAGTACAGGATGGATATGCTGAGTGTCTTATCCAGAACACAGTTCTGGTTGAAGGACTGTTTTATTTATTTCATTTGTAAGATATTACAAATGTAGCACTACTCTTGCACTGTGTTGTTTCATTTTCTGAACAAGACCTCTACACATTACGCTGCAGGGAACAGCACCGTGTTCTAAAACTAGAGCCAGCATGGTTCTGCAGTATTAATCCTATGGGCATAAATGGAAAATAGCAGAATATGGTTTTATCTATTGTAAACCTCAGGCAAAATATTTCCCATTTATCATTTAATCATGTTTG
Source organism: Sakesphorus luctuosus (assembly GCA_013396695.1). Taxonomy (NCBI): domain Eukaryota; kingdom Metazoa; phylum Chordata; class Aves; order Passeriformes; family Thamnophilidae; genus Sakesphorus; species Sakesphorus luctuosus. Next base: position 739,702 of record VWZD01002021.1, on the reverse strand, counting down.
GTCTTAAATTCTGCTTTTTTTCCAGTGCTTCCTTTTTTTCCCTATTTTTCCTTTTGTTGTTGTTGTTGTTGTTGTTGTTCCTGCAACTTAGCCTATTTTAGATCTCTACTAATACTCTTCTGTCTGCTGTCACATTTAAGTAACTGCAAACAATAACTCTGCATTATTGCTTCCTTAATAGCAAAGCTGTAGTCATGATTGATTTCCCTTTAAAAAGGCACGAATCATTTTGGTTTACCTCCGTAACTGAGTAGTAAGTTACTTTAAGTTGGTTTTCAACAGAGTTTATTGTACTTAATCATTAAGATACGATGCTCTGTGTTTCCATAGACTTGCATGCCAAAATTAACCAGTGTTAAGGGAAAGAATATAGAACATTAGGTCTGTCACTGACTGACCTAAGGATCTGTTACTGTGAAGGTAAAAAAAATTAATATTTCAAATTAAGCCAGCTACACAGATTTTATCACAAGGTACAGCAACACCGTGCAGTACAGTGACTCCAAAATGGCACTGAGAAAGGTTGCTTTGGAGCCAAAATAATGTTGCTGCATTGGCACCATGCAACCTTCTGGCTAATTGCTAGCTGTATACTACATTCTGCAAGAAAAGTTGACCTATACATCAAAGTACGAGAGAAAATTAATGACTGTGGATCCTAAGGAGGGAGAGACTCATCCACCCCTCTATTCCGTATGTACTAACACAGGCAGCTCTGGGCTAGGAGTGCTCTTTTTTCCACTGCATTCCTAAATATTTGTAGGATATGTCTGTATTCATCCAGATTTGAAGGTCACGTGAATTTCTTGATCATCACTATCTAACATACTTTGACTCATATCGTAGAGTGGTCTTGGTATACATGCACTGGGTTCCTTTTGGATGAAAAACTGGAAGATAACTCCAGGAACTGACCTAATGCATTCCAAATGTTTGTAAAGGTTGAGCTCAATCCAGAGTAAAATCCCCTGAAAAACATACGGCACGGACATTGGGTTCTTGGCACAAGCTATTTTACTCTGCAGTTTTGCTCCCACTATCCCAGAGAGTACCAAAAGTCTTCCCAGGCAGTGTGTGAGACCCAGGAGTTGGACTTGATGATCCTTGTGGGTCCCTTCCAACTCGGCATATTCTGTGATTCTGTGAGGGGCTGTGTCTCTGGTTATGGCTCTAAAGTACCATTAGATTTGCATACATGTCTCTTGTTTACAACAGTATGGGAAATGTCAAATCATTTGTAATCTATTGTTTTGTTTCAGTGCAGTTACACAAATGATGCATTAACTGCAGTAGATGTTCTCCATCATTAATAAGTTGACACTTCATTTTTCATCACTCAGAGCTAGTGGTTTATAACAGTTGTGTTTTATTTTTGAAAGTAACTTAGCAAGAGTGCCATCCCTGTTTGGTCTCAACTCAGTTGACACTGATAAGCATTTAGCAAAATCCATCACATATCTTATTCTTGTTGAGAAAGAGAACAAAATTTATTATCTACACAAGATTTCATTACTAACTAAATTCACTTCATGTTTGACAGTATGTACAAGTGATATGTTTTATATAAATGTGCTTAGATTAACTTGGACAAACAGGACTTAATAATTTTTGATGTCATTGCCATATTGTACTTCATTATAAAAACATGTCATTATGCATGGTAAGAATAACATGGTATCAGAAACATGCATTTAGTATTATAGGAGGAATTACCTGGGCCAAAAGATCCTATAAATAGTGTTATTAATGAGAAATAATCCTTTTAAGATTCTACTAGATTAAAGATGGTGAAGAAAGTGATAGTGTTTGAAACAATGTAATTAATTCATGTTATTGATTTATTTCTAAGTATTGAGATCACTTTCACCTTTAGGATATATCTCTTTGTTCCATGCTGTTTCTTATTCATAAAAGTCAGATTTCTGAAAATTAAATATAAGTCAAATCAATAAAGAAATTCTGAGTGCTGAGTTACAAAATTAATTCAGCTGTGCTGTATTGAAATGTGCTGCAATACTAAGATGTGTATGAAGCATAATTTTGCCAAATGCAAACACATTTATGTGGTTTAATGTGTGTTGTTGGACACGCGAACACTTCCATCTGTTTGTACAACATACAGTTCAAGGATAAAATCCCAGCACTTGATTTTCATTACTGCTCTGTACGTGTATATGTTAAGGCTCTTCTTTATGAGATAAATCTCTAACCCCGACTAAAAGAAGAGAGTTTGTATAAATATTTTTTAATAACATCTTTTTCCCTAACACAGATACAATAGCAGAAAGGAGCGCCTTAAGAGAACATGTGTATCCTAAGCTGAGAGAATTCTGCAGGGAAAACTATGGCCTGGAATTTCAGGTAGGTTTTGTTGTGTTGAATCTTGAATTACTTTTTCTTGAAAGTAACTCTATTTAGAACAGATAACATTTTTAAATATATTTGGTAAAATAGAAAATTTCAGAAAACTTTATTTCACAGAATCCGATGTAGAATGGTTGGGATGGACTGCTGGAGGCCATCTAGTCCAACCCCCTTCTAAAGCAGGTTGCACACGATTGCATCCAGATGGGTTTTGAATATCTCCACAGAAGGAGATTCCACCACCTCTCTGGGCAATCTCTCTTCCAGTGCTCTGTCACCCTCACAAGAAATAAGTTCTTCCTTATATTCAGGTGGAACTTCCTGTGTATCAGTTTCTGCCTGTTGCCTCTTGTCCTGTTGCTTGGCACCATGAAGAGGAGCCTGGTTCCATCCTCTTTACACCTGCCTTTAAGATACTTGTATGCTTGGATAAGATCCCCTCTCATTTGTCTCTTTTCCAGGCTAAACAAGCCTAGCTCTATAAGCCTTTGATGTGCTTGAATTATTTTACAAGCAGTTTTGAGGTAAATTCTCAACAGATGAAAAAGCACAGTTTGACAGTGCAACATTGCATTGGTAGTAAAAGCAATATGTCAACAAACTGACGGCTTTCACTTTAGAAACTTAATGAAACCATGTCTATTTTAGATATTCAAAGTATGTAAGAAAAAACAATGTTACATCTGAATTACTGTGTTCTGCTTCTAGAAACCACACTTAATGTGGAAACCACTGTAATGTGGAAAATAATTTAACCAGTTGAATACCAAAACTGATTACCAAAATGAATTGAATGTGGAACATTTCTATCATGATTATATACTGTGAGATTCACTTTAATATCAGTTGTTACATTCCCATTGCTTCAGTCAGTTCATGTTTTCCTTTCTGAGAGACGTACCCATAGACATCACTGGCAAGAGCCAATTGGTAATAAAGACAGTTGCATTTGAGTTAGAACACATGTGTTTGGCATCACTGTTAAAGTCACTGGTATATCCTAATTCACAGTCCCTTGTATATCAGCAGGCCTGGAACTAGCTCTCTGCTGAGAGAAACAAATAGAATTCGTAATGTTGTAAAAATGTTGTTCAGTTTTCCAAAAATTCTGGCTCTTCATCCTCAGGCCTTCCTCACATCCTTAGTGACCCCACTCATAACTCATCTCCAGAGTGTAGATTACTTGGAAACAGCTAATGCCTTTTATGTAACATCCTGTTCCTCCCACTATATTATTCCTGATGCATATGCAGCTGGTTTTTAATCAAAATAACAACTTCTTAAATTAGGATATTTGGTTTTAATTCCCTGAGTCACAGTGAAGTTGCTGAATCTGCATGGTGGTAAATTCCAGAGTGATATTTGATTATGGCTATAAAAGAATTTCTTCCAAAGGTCCTAGCTCATCAGCTGATTGGGAAGTCCCAGTTGCAGTGGTACATGAAAGGAATAGCAAAGAATATTTAAATAATATTTTTCTTGTATTACTACTATGTGATATTCATGGAAAATATCAACCCTTTATATCTCACTCATCTTTGAGGAGACATCTCAGTGACAGGAAGGAAATGTCTCTTCCAAGCAGATCATAATCCACCAAGTTTTTTGTGAGATAAAACATGTCTTTCTTCAAATGACTGTAATGTATCTCGAGGGGAGGAATAATTAAGTTTACCTTAGTCGATATTTGTAGAAGCAAATTATTTTATTATATACTTTCAACACCAGGAGCATCTTTATGTGATATGAGGTCTGAGAGACAGCTCCACTGACATAGTTGTGAAAACAGCTAGAAACCTTGTCGTGTTTCTGTGGAGGCAAAGTAGGAAAATATACAAGAATTACCAAGGGAAAATAGTAAAGCCTTTAAAAGAGGCTCTGAGGTAGACTTTAGCAAAACATTTTTTTTTGTCTTTTCCAATGCTGAGTTTCTTAGGTTAGCATGAAAAATAAAGGCTACAGTTTTTAGTGCAGTGGCATCAATTATGTGCTTTTCAGATGCAAGGATCAATTTATATTTCTCTATACAGAGCAGAACATGTAACTTTTCATCTTGATATGTAATCTTCTGCTGACCAAACAAGAACTACCTTGTGTGTGACTGCCACAAAATGCACTATTCAGGACACCCTCTACCTTATAAATCATGACCCAAATGAAATGCATTTGGGTACTGGTATTACTGCAGCTTTCCCTGAGTCACCTGGCTGCAATCAAACATGTTTCACTTGTTGCAAAGCATGTGATCTGTCAGGCATCATCAGTTTGGTAGGAGAACATAACCACCATCTGTGTGGAAGCAGAACTGACTATATTCAATCACACTATTCTGAATTGTTTGTGCAATGGACTTTTCATTGAATTAGAAAATATTTCTGAAAAAACAGGTATTGGTGAAGACAGAAAACAAACAGTCTGAGAAAAAGACTTCCAGAGTGCATCATGGTTTTAACCTGAAATACAGTATTTTGTATAGGGGAGGATGGAGAGGTTAAAGAAGGTGGTTGTAATTGAAAATCTGGGGAAGATAACTAACCATAGTTAACTAGCAGTATACTCTTTTCTTCTTCACAACAAGAAACTTGAATTGATTTAAATTATTTTCACCGGGGCATATATATGCTAGAAGGAAAGTGAAATCTGACATGAATAAAAAAATTCTGTGCCTTTTTTTAAGTTCTTGGAAGTGATAAAATTATTCCATCTCCTTAGAAAAAACCTGTGAAACTGTAAGATTGGTAGGACAAAAGCTAAAGTAAGCAAAAGGAAACACTGATTTATGAGTGAAAAGTCTCTGTTAAGTGACCAGTGTGGAATTGAACTAGACTAGAGACAGTCCACCGTAAGTAAGTAGCTCTTGCACAGGGCATTGGTTGTCGTATCGCCTTGGCAGCCTTACTGAAAGTTAGAGTGGAGTTTTGTCACACAGTTTTTCCAAGTGTAAGTAAAAACATGCTTCAGCATCAGATACAGTTATCTCCTTGTTTCATTTCTTTAATTTTATAAATCCTGTTTGTTTTAGTTAGTATAAATAACTGATGAGACCTTAATTTTGAAATTCTTGGTGTCTTCAGAGGTTTGATGGGTAAAATATTTGCTCTTGCAGGACAAAATTGTGACACATTAAGATACTATGTGCCAAAATCTTCTTACCCCATAAAAATAGCGCACAGAAGGCAGCCACTGAGCCCTACAATCTCTGGTATTCCAGGGAACTTCCTCTTCACATTTACAAAGTTAATGTGACTTCTGAACAGTTAATTAAAATAGAAATTGCTTTTACCTTTCAGAAGAACTTGAGCAGCACAATAAATTTGTTCAACCACTAATTCAAATATTTCTCACTGTGCTCTGAGATCTGTATGCGAAGGATTTTTATGACTAGAACATTTAAGCTTTATCATATCTCATGCAAGTAATCAGAAGATGAATACAATGTGAAGTTCAATAATAAAGTTGTATTATTAAATAAAAGAAAGGAAAGAGGAAAAAGAGAACACCTTTGTCCTAATGAGACTAAAAGTGAAAGAAAAAGAAATCAGTGCAAATGAGGGAAATAAGAGGGCTGTTTGAAATGCAGTTCTGTACCACAGAAGATGCATGTTCCAGAAAAATTTTGGAACATAGTTTCTGTAAAAAATAAGTGAGTGTATTTTCTTGGCAGCATAAGCTAGAATGCATTCCATACCTTGGTTTCTTCACTCATCAGAAACAAGAACACAACTTATCGTGTTTAGCAACAATGTGTCTGCTCCAGAAAACACCCCAAACTTCTCTGGCAGAAATAACCAACAAGACAGTCGGCAGTGAAATTACACATAGGCATAAATAGGTCTAGGATTTTGTCTTAAACCTTGGTATTTATTGGTATGAGAAATTTTCCAAGGAGCTTAAATGACTGTAAACTGGTGAATTTTACATTAACTCATTATTAGTTCTTATATTAGGTCTTCAGGCTAATTTTATTATCTATTTAGACAGCAGTTAGTTCTATGATTCTGTTTCTTACAGAAACAGTAGAGTGCTTCCACAGTACAAAAAATATGGCAACAATATATTCATGCCTTGATACTATTTTTATTGGTTTTTTGAACTATTCATTTGGACCTTTTTTTCGTTCAAGTTACATACAAGATGTTAAGAATCAATATTAGCTCAAATTAAAAGATAGTACCATGTGCCATAACTTTTGTTCAAAAAGAAACTCATACATATGATCCCTATTATTTTAAATTCAATTTCCCACAGTAAGAATTCAGAATTTTAGTTAGAATGTGTAGTGAAATCACATTTCATCACTTAAGTTCTTCAAATAAATTTAACATCCATATTCCAGTTTCTCCCAGGAGTTTGTTTGTAACTAATTAGTGTCAGAAAACAATCTGTAGCTCCAGATGAAAGGCTAGACAGCAAACTCTCTGCCACTGCATATCTATACAATCTCTGCTTCCAAAGTACAGTGATCAGCTAACAAAGGATGTATGATATTATAGAACCATACCCCTTTTTTCTTTCAAGCCATGTGCACAGGGTGAGTTTATATCCTGTGGATACAAGTGACACATGGTGTCAAGTCATGGTCTTGACTGATCCACAGTGAAACTTCCATTAATTTGCACGGAGCTAGGATTTTTTCAGTGCTTTTGTCAGTATTCTTACTTATCCATTATATGTAGTCTAGTAGCAAATAAAGACTACATCAAATCAAGATCTTGTAATGCTAATCTCTGCACAAAAATACAACAATGAAATGAGACACTGGCCCAGGAGGGACTGTCTGGGAGGGAAAGTAGAGGATTGAATTGTCATTTACCTGAGGAAACCCTGACAGTCTGTGTAAGGACTGGATATAGACCTCTTTGCCTTTTATTGCACTGCAGAGCAATACTTAGCAGGACACAGAATGCTGACAAAACTAATTTTTCATTTGATCAGTAACAAAGGGCATATGATAAGTAAATATGTTGCATACTCTTTTCCAGGTCATAGACTTGTACTGGGGAGTTGAAGCAGATGAATGGGACAGTCCAGAGCTGCAAAAGACTCGTATGAAGCTGTTAGAAGATTGCTTGAAAAATTCTGCAGGTCCATGTTTTGTTGTGGGTATAAAAATAATGTTTTACTTTACAACAAAAATACAATGTTACCTATCCTAACATGCATGATTCAGTAAAAAATGCATAATTTTCTTCTTTATAAAATATTTTATATTCCTTGCTATACTTTTACTATACTGCATCCAAATGTGTCCCTATACAGCTCCGTAAATTAACAGTGATTACTCAGTGGAGAGGAAAGAAGGATCTTTTATGATCAGTCCTCATAACAAGAGGAGTATGACTGTACTCCTCTTATGAACAACTTGTTTAAGGAGGCCACAATTAATTAATTCTTGGTACTTCTCACACATGCACTAACATCTGGCCTAGAAAGACTTATGAAAAACCAGCACAATCTGCCCTGATCAGCATTAGGTGTTTTGTGTCATAAACTCACAATGAGTTAGGATGCCAGGTATTAAAGAGTGAAAAGGCTGGAGGTCAGTGACAACCTCAGGAGACCCTGAGTCTGTGATATACTGATATCTGACCGATGGTTCTCTTTGTGGTCCCTTGTTAGACTTCAATGCTAAACAGTCTTAAAGCCATGCCTTTCCTATTCCAAATTTTATTTTCTATAATATATTTGCTTAGAAAATAATTTTGGAAAGGTATTTTTCTTCTTTTCTATATAAACGTAGCTCAGTGATCTGTAATCCTTAGATTTGTCATAAGGCAGAGATCTGAAAAAAAAAACCTGAAAGTCCTTGATTATTTTTTTAAGGGAAGAATGTTAAAGATTTAGTGAACTGAAACCACAGAATCTGGGGTTGGAAGGGATACAAAACACTGCTTGCTGTGCAGGCTGGAGACCACATCTCTCCATGCCAAAGATTAGACAATAAGCAAGCTGTAGCATGTGTCATTCTGGTTTTTTTCACACCTTTAAAACCATCTCTCTGGCTCTTATCCATTCACCTGCTTGCCTCACTTTGTTATTTAGCTTCAGAGGCCTGGGGAACAAGAGCTGTCCTCAGCTCAACCGTGAGAGCCCAGAGCTTGGAGTACTGAATCTGGGCTGGGTTTGATGCTGTCCTGACACTGTTTTTCACAAGCACGCACTGGCCCAGATCTCCAGAGAGGTTGGGTGTCTTTCATCTTGTGTGACTAAATTTAGTTTTCTGGGTTTATTTTTCTACTTTTTATCTTCCCTTGATGAAAAAACAGAGTTGGAACAGAAGGGCATGGCAGTTTTCCTGTAGCAGCACCCAGTGTCCTTACGCATGGATGTTGTAAAACTTCTTACAGTGAAGGAAACCGTGTCATGAACCAATGCTGCATATTTTAGCAACTCAGGATCTTGAGGCTTTTAAGAACTGCCTGCCTGATACTGTGACTAAGGAAAGAAATCAAGCCAATTCAGGTTTTTTAAATAGAACAGAACAATTAGCAAAGAGGTTGCAGTGAGGCCAACGATTTCAATATTTATTTCACATTTTCAAGCACAGGCCAAAGTAATAGCTCTCCCAGTGACTGGCAAAACTACAGAAATTGGTTTATGCACATTTGGTTTTTGCTCTGCTGTACTGTAGTGAGATGGGGTTTATTTCATTTACAACACAAATTGAAGATGATTCTACTCCAACAAGGCATAATTAGTTTTAATTTATAGTAACATAATTAAAACCTGACTTTGGCACTGCAGGCTTTGGACAACTTCCCATTTCTTGAGAAAGTTCTATAAAATGTGTTACTTCCATTCAGATGGGTATTTTTTTTGTACTTATCAATTACAGCTTTTTGAATTGAGACAGAGATCTGGGATTAAATTGGACTATTCAGAATTAACTACTAGGTATGGACTGATTTTAGAAAGTGTTTCTCTATGGCACTTTGTGCCTGCATTGTGATATCAGATGGAGAGAAAATGAAATTCAGTTCTTAAATTAGTGCAGTGCACAAGCTGGAAGTCCGCAGCTTTTCTGCAGATATGAAGGAACAAAATCCAAATTAACACATATTCATAAGGACAAAAGAGAAAGCAGTTCTGAAAAAAATGTGTAATTAATTTCCTGTGAACACTGTCTTTGGGAATGTACACTCCTCCTCTTACCTGCTACCTAAGCTCTATTAACATTGCTTCAAGTAAAGGAGAGGGGAATTGTTTGGGTTTTTGGTTAGGTTGGGGCTTTTGTTAGATTGAGGTTTTGGTTTGGGTTTTTTTCTGTTGTGTAAAATCAGTGCCTATTATATGTGATCATTTAAATAGTTATAGCCTTTACTGTAGGTAAGTACATACCATGCTATTTTTGATCTACACAGTAATTTATCAAGATTCATTTATGAGGGGGAAAGTACTATTTCTATGGGGAAAATACTTTTTGTACAAATTTTATGCAGAAATCATACTAGTTTTCTCTGGAATCAACATGAGGAGATGGAAATGCAGTGTATTTATTAAATTGTGAACTTCTTAAACTCTGCATTGCACAATGATATCAAACTAAAAATGCATTCAGTGCATCACTGGAACCTTTACTTTTCTTGGGTTATGTTTCCTAGTAAATTTGTAAGAGATGAAAACACAGATAGGATGTTAGAGTGACAATAAAGGTTATTTTATTATCCCACAACTAGCACTGATCGTGAACAGAATTCATGTATTACAGATCTAGTCTCAACACCTTTTACAGTTAATAGGAAGATACTATACCTCCAGTAATACCTGAGTTATATTCTATATAACTGTTTTTCCTTAGGAACTCAAATACCGTGCTTGATACCAATTAAGGCCTTGAGGAGTTTAGGGTGTCATTAGCCTATAGTAATCATTTGCAGAATAAGTTTACTTCCCTTTTACTGATATTCCCTAACTAATACTGTAGTACTGACCTGCTGTTGTTTATGCCTTAGTACAGCTGAGAAAACTGTCAGGCTTCTCTGCACTTCTCTTCAAACACACCCTGCAAGTTATAACACGTGGGTGCTCTATTCCATCTGTGTGGCACCGCACAATCTCTGCCTGAACTGCTGTCCTTGTATGATTATGTTCTGGAGGATTGTAAAATGAAAAAGAGAAATGGAAACGAAATGTTAGTCTGTTACCTGTAAAGGTTTGCTCAATTAAATGTTTGGCATTTTACAAAGCTTAAGGATTCTCTCCACCCATCATTCAAATCATCTGGTCCAAATAATAGTAAAAACATTTTCTACATACAGCTATTGTAATTGACATTATTACTCTCAAATTATTGTCAGTGTGTTAATTTCAGCATTAGTGAACCTGGTAATGGTATCCATAACCAGGTATCTTCCTTGTTTTCTCATGGAGACCAGGGCTGACCCTTTGAAGATGACCAGTTAGAAACACCAAATATTTTGAAATGGGTCTCCCCATGTCCTTGAGAACTTCCACATCTAAAGAACTTGAGCTTCTGCATCATCCCTTGTGTTTTGACTGGACTGCTGAGATATCCCACAGTGTATTTCTGCAGCTCTGCTTTCCACAGAGCAGCTGGGGATGCGTAACAGCTCTTTTTCCCGCCCTCAGTCCAGGCAGAAGATAGAGATGGACAGGCCTGAATTCAGGAGCAACACATGTCGCTTCCTGAACAGTCCATAGGGAAGCATAAAACTCCACTTTCCCAGAGCTAAAGATCTAGCATTATAAATCTGGAGTTCCAATAGAATTTTAAAAGAATATTAGCAATTTACAATATTTAGCATGTCCTCAAATCACCCTGAAGTGGAAGAGGAAGTATGGTAAATTGAGAAGTGAAATGGTTTTTACTGTCTGTATCTTTTTGTTCCTACAGTATAATGCATGCTTTAATCATTCCATGAAGTACACTGCTGCACTCTCTCTGCTTAGTACAAATGGTTGATAATTAATTTTGAGTGCATTCCAGCTCAGAGAAAATTCCAAATTATATTACTCCAGCTCTGCCATATCTTGTCAACTCCCATCTCAGTTCTGATATTACTTTAGAGTTTATTCCTAATGTGAAAACTAAATACATATAGGTTCTGGAGTGCCTGAGTTATATTTTGGTTTTGCTGTCCTGGGAAAATTCCCACACACTTTTAAGTTAGGGAGGCTAAAGTCAGTCAAATGTACCTATACTAAAATATCCAGTTTAGGGGAATGCTAAGCACCCAGTGCTTTTGGGAACTCAACAGAAGTTGCCTGTGTTTGGGTAATTCAGTATTTAGTCTTCCTCAGTTTTTAAGTGAGTGGGGAGAAATACTTGGAGCCAGACATGGCACAACAATCCACCTCTTCCAATAAGGTACATTTAAAGAATGCAGTATCAACTATGAATTTTCTTCTCACTCCATATTTGATTAAAAACCCCTCCAAATAAGGACTCCCTTTAATATAAGTGGGTTTGGAGTCATACAGCATATCAGGAATGGCTCCACAGGACTTGTTGGCATTGATCCGGAGTAAAGTATATGTCTGCAGATATAAATTCTGTTTTATATGGACTTGGCCAAGAGGAAATACTTTTATCTGAATGTCAAAGTAGAGCTTTGCCTAGTTTTTGAAATCCTTCAAAACAAAGTGATAAATTTTAAAGACAAGGTATGCAACTTGCCCTTCAGCAAGCTTTGGTCTTCTTTCACAGTCTCCAGACTAAGAGCTAAAGGGTGTCAATCCCTTTCCATGTAGTTTGTTTCTGAACGGATATACACAGAAAGTGAAATCAAGCGTGGGGGGATATTAAATGATTAAGCTATTGTAAGTAGTTTCATCTTCTTTAGGGATGGGAATGTATTTTCCTGTGAATCATCTCTGATTCTCTAAATCTAAAATTCTTTCTCATTTTTTAAACATGGCCCATTGAAAATAGGTACAAGATTCATCAGATGTCTTTTGCGTGGAACACAGAAACTGCATGGTTTTTTATGTAGTCTTAAAATAGCTTGCATTTTCAGTCAGAAAACTGCACATATTTTCTGCTAAGTCACTGTACTTCTTTTTCTTGACAGAATTTTTGGTGCTGCATTCCAGAAAGGTTAAGTATTACACTTAATATGAATGACCATATTAGTGAGACCAAGACTAACATGTAGTCTTATTTCCATCACTCTGTGTTATGTGTAGAGGAAGAAAAGGCTGCATGACATTTATGAGATTTAGTGCCTTTTGACCCTCAAGAGCTTTACCAAACCATCTTCTGAGTTGGAGCTGTAACCAGATAGATGTAATGATTTGCCCTACAAATAAAACTGTAGATCAGAAAAACATCAGCTCTTCTACAGAAATGAAGGGGATGAAGGGCATTCTAAACCTTGCAATGCTCCTTCTGTGTAAAGAAACAGCACACTTTACAATATTTAGCAGGCAGTAGGTAAATTCAAAGAGAGACATTAATACTGTTTCTTGTACCTAGCATATACATTCCCTTTTCTCAAACACAAAGATCCACTTCAGAGATCCTTTGGTTCTTCAATAACAGTCCCAAGTTTGGTGATGTCGATTGACTGTAAAGATTGCTGACACTGAACACTTTAAGTAATGCTGGTTTAAATAAGCTGTAACCTTTGTCAAGTGCCTGATGTGTTTGGTTTATGGAGACAAGGAAAGCTTTAATCTCTATTATCACAGTGATTGCCTTAGTCTTTTTCCTTCAGTTCAGCTGCTTTGAAGATCCCTTCAGCATTTTCCCATTCTCTCCTTAATTGTTATTGCAGCTTAGATTATTAGCTTCTTTTCACAGGAAATAGTTCTTTTCATCCTGCAACTATGCTACTGTCCTTCTTATCCTCCTCTAAACACATAATTTAATAAACAGTAAAAAGAGTTCTTTTCCCTCCAAGTATGTGCAAAGTAGGGAATGCATGCAAATCATTTAAGAACATTAAAAAGGGACCAATACTTCTACATCATTCTTAAGTTTACTGGGCCATCATGCTGCTAGCATTGTTAGGGAAGGAAAATTATACTCTTCCTGTGCAAGGAATTCTCTAATAATTTCTCTTCATCTGTGAAAAACTAGATTGATAAGGTAGCTGTTCAGAGAGTACCAGTCAGCAACTGACCCAAATAACAAGCCCTAAAGCTAATGCCAGCTAGCTTAGGAAAAAATAATGTTTTGTTACAATTAGCACATAAGGATACAAAAATCATAAATAAAAATCATCCAAATCAAGGAACTAGTCAAAATAAGCCATCCCACATGTACTTGCAAAGCAGCATTGATGTTATGTTGATTTGCATACTGTGATAAAGTCTAAATTCTTGTTGTGTTATAATCTGCTAGAACTAATGTCAGTTATACTAAAAATTTGCCTTTGGACCTTGATAAAACACGTTTATTAATGATGTTTTTAGGTGCACACTACACAGTCATGGGTCATATCAGGCTCCCAGTGACTGCATTATTCTGTTAAGTTGTGAAATCATTTTCTTGAAATTTAATTACAAAATCGGTTTTCATTTGTAGACTCAACAAATCTGTTTAGCTCTCACAAGAAGGAGATAGAAAAGCAAATTTGCAGTGAAATGTCATGGCATGTTACAACTAGCTTCAGTATTCCTAAAGTCAGGAGGAGTGTTAAAAATTCTGTTACACCATCAGCGCCTCTCCCTCTGATAGTACTTTCTAATACCTTCATAGTGGCTACACATTACTGAGAAACATAGCTTAATTATGTTGCAAAAAAGCATAAATATATAGGTCTATTTTCAACAGAGAGTGTGTATATGTGCTTACAGTGGGATTTAGATAGGTTTTGCAGTCCTAAAAACCTCTCACCAGCTATTGCAACTTTGGCGGTTAATACAGACTAAAATGTATCTCTGTCAACCCCTAAAGTGTCTGATTCAGCCCTTTTTGCCATGCTCAACTTTATCTAAGCTCTTTGCCTCATCATTTATCACTTAAATACCATCCCAAAATGGAAATGTAGAAACTAAGCAGCCTTTCTTATAAACACTAGTGAGATCTTATTTCCCAGAAAATAAAAATATGGTCCCTTGCATATGAAGCATACCAAAGAGGCCAGTAAGAATGCAGAGGAGTGTTAGCTTTTAACTCTGTGGTTTGGTGTCCAGAAGCCAATGCCCTGTCCTCCCAGCTGACAATACTGATAGACTCAGATTATCTTCTTCCTTTCTGGCTCCATGATAACCTGTGTCCCTGGATGCTCAGTAAGGCACATTAAACAGCAGTTGTAGAAGAAGCGTTTCTCTATTAGCTACACTTCACCTATGAGATGCAACACAGTATTTCAAGCCCCTTCCACTGTTCTTTCTGGTTTGGATGAGTGTTGTGATTATTTTACAAAGCAATGGAGGTTACAACACCATGCCCTCCTCTAAAAGACAATATTGATCTACTTGCTGTTTCCAAGAAAAGGTATGTTTCCCACTTGCTGCAGGCAGGGTAGTGATTTCCACAGACACGGTTATTGGCTTCAGTCTGGGCTGTGAGCTACAGTCTTTTATTAAACATAACCCTTGTGGTTTGTTTTTCTACCCAGTTCTGCTGTTGTAAAGTGTTACAGGACCTGTCAGAGAGTTGACAGAAATCTGGACTGCAGTAGGAATTACCTGCAAGGTCCTGAGATTTATGTGAAAGGCAAAATGTACGTCTGTCAGGAAATCTCACACAATTTCAAAAACAGAACAAAGTGAGAATAATGCATTTGCCTGGAGGAGAATCAGACTGAGTGAGGAGCTCAAATCTCTAGGCAGAGCCAGACAAAATCTTCTCCAGTCCTTCCTCTACACTACTTTTATTTACAGACCTCTTTCCTAATTGTATTCTTTTTGACTGATTTTCTCACCTGCATCTATGCTCAGGCTGATCAAAGAGCCAGCAATGATAAGTAATGAAAAGGCAACAAAATTAACCAAACCAGTACTTCATGATCATGTAGAAGACAGGAAGACTGTGGAGGAAGACCACTTTTTCTTAGCCACGAAAAAGGAGTTCTGATGAAGTAAAACGTATCGGGGAAGTAGGCCATGAATTTCTTCTAGAGGAAGCATTTTCACTCTAAGGTAGACTGTTAGCTCCTACCCACTCTGTCCTGGAACATTACTAATCATTATTTCGTATCTCCCTACCACCAGGGAAAAGCTTTGAGATTTAAAAATATTGCACTGTGGGTGAAGTTCAGAGTTGAAGGAATTGGTACATTTACAGCTGGATTTGGCTGCTCTCTCTAATTTTCTGAAAGACAAGTCAAGCATCAAGAAACTCCACCATCATTTTCTTCTTACACCTTATGTCAAGAACAGTACTCACAACACAAGGCTGCACCTCGTCCTTCCAGTCCCAGCTCCAGTCAGTTTTCTTACAAGGTAGTTCAACAGCCCTTTTTGTTTTTCATGGAACTGAAACAAGGACCCATCTTAAGTTTCTGAAACTCATATAACACCCCTGGGGTACTTCTGCAGTGCCTCTGTGGAAAAAAAAAAAAAAGAGAGAAATTAGGGCATGACTCTGAAACAACACACTACAATATTTCTCAAGCCAAGGAACATAAATGTATATCTGGGCAGGTGGAAGAACAATATATTTCTCAGTACAGAAATGTCTTTATTATGCCTTTATTATTCAGCTTCCTTTTCACTTCAATAATCTCAATTAAAAACTGTATTTCTTATGTTTTGTACAGTCAGCTGAAGTTCTAAAATTAAATCATTTTACTCATAGGCTTCAACCAAAGGATTGAGGTATTGATACTGTTATTATCACCTAGGTATCAACAAAAAGCAAATGAAAATGTTTGATACTTGATGATTTTTCCCTTGAAAACTAAACAGGACAAACAATGTAAAGTAACAGTTCCATCTCTACTGATAATGTGAATACACAAGATCTTTCAAAATAGAAGTACTTAAAATGTCTATTTTTCAAACTATCATTAGCCTCATTTTCTAGATAGACAGTCTGAGGCAGTGGCAAAGCATCAGGAAGCTACAAGTTTCCATACTGAGATGTAGTAAAAGTGGAAAGAAGATTTAAAAGATCTGCAGCAGACGTTCTGTCTCCTAAGCTGCATTGCCTTACAACTGTTGTCAGGAGAAGAAAAATTCTCTTCTGAAAGCGCTTTGACCTTTACATCCCAGAAATCATAGTTACAACATTTTTGTCCTTTTTTTCATATTTTTTTATTCTAATGGTAGTATTTTTGGGAGACAATATCAATGCAAGATAATTTTTTTTCCTTTGATAGGCAAGAAAACCAGCCAAATTTATTTATTTATTTCAGTAATATTCTCTCTGTGCTTGCATCTTGAGGTCCTTACACTGTACCGCATTGCAGCTAGAAGGACAAAAAAAAAGAATAAAGGCAGCTATTTTCAGGACATCTCCTGGGCTCTCTGGAACTCCAGCTTCCTAAAACTTGGTTTAGATTAAGCATGTTATTACAGCCTTCTTCATCTTAGTTTCAGTTTTCAGTACAGGTCAACTTAATGGCTTGAAGTTTGTGCTAACAAGCAGTTAACATATATGCCATTGAGATTTTCAATTAATTCACGTATTTGTGGGTTTTCTTACTAAAGTCATTAGTGTAGTAACTACAGTTTTCTGTGTTTAATTCAGATGATTCAGTGATGTTTAGCCATTGCACTATTGTTCTCTTAAGTTATAAAAAATAATATTATAGGGCATGCTTTTCTATCTGGTTTTGGTAGTAAATTCTTGGTTTCAATTCAGATTGTATGTCTGAGAAACAGAGTTCCAGCTAATCCTGTTACTTTGATTTTCTTTTTTTTTTTCAACAATGTATCTCTGGCTGCACCTGCACATCTTACATCACATACATAATTTCTATAGGATACTGTTAGAATGGAGTTACAATATACTGGCAAGAAACCAAAAAGACCTATAGTTGTATTAAATTTAGAACCTTAAAAACTGGGATCCTGACCATTTGTTTCAGATTTTCAAGATGTGGTTTACCAGTATATTTGGTTATGTCATTTAAGCCCACATTTCTGCAGACAAGGTGAACACACCTACATGTTACATCTCTGAGAGCCTTCCTTGACTTTCATGTGCTGCCTAGACAGGTTTGCACAAGCAAATGCATTCTCTTACCCCTCCAAATACAACATGAAAGATAAGACATAGAATATAACCACTATGCATGTGAAAAGTAAGATTTGAAAACAATGGAGCATTTCTTGTAGTTATGCTGAAGTGATTCTGTCTTCAATTCATACATACGTATGTAGCAGTTGAAAGAACTTGACGGGTATTGGCATCTGATTATAGTAAGTATGCTTTTTAGAAAAAATATTTAGATGACACTTCAGGTGTTTTTACCCTTGTTTTAGATAGACATGTTAATCACGTACTTGTGTTTTTTCTTGATGTGTCTATTTTGTCTATAGAAGTCTGATCCCCTACAGAGTAACATACTTTTTATCAGCTAAAACACATGTATGAACATTGCAGAAAGCAGTGGAGAAAAAAACACATTTCTCTGAGCAAAATGGCTGTTTGACTGAAATGTATGGCTTTAAAGTAGGAAAAAAAGTTTTTATTTCATAAGAAAGACTTTACACAGAAGTAATGAAGCCTAGAAGTGCAGACTGAGGCAGCAGGGGTTTGGTTTCTAACCCCAGGATTCCCAGAAGGCAATGAAGAGCAAGTGACCACAAAGGAAAGAGGGATCCAGAGGGACTCACTTTTGTAGCCCATGTTTAGGGCACTCATGCAAACTGTGGAAAGATAAGGTTCATGTTTATGCTACAATTAACATTCAGTTACTTATATAATGCTATGCAATTTCTTGCACAGAAAGGAGCTGCTCTAGCAGGACCTTTCTTATGCAATTGCTTCCCCATCATTCTTATCCAGAAGCCTTATGGTTTATACCTGGTGACCACAGATGTGTCCTTCCAGTTCAGGAGAGATTCTGAAAGAGGCCTCTTGCTTCATGGTTGTGCTCCCTGATTACTTGCTTTGCTATAGATGATGGCCTGCCAGCTACACCCTGCCCCTCACCAGACTTTTGTGCCTCCTGGTGAGGCATGACATGATAACAGACTGCAGTCTACAGTTTTCTTGGGGATAGTTGATGGACACCTCTGGGACATCAGTAAGACCAGCATTTCCCAACCCTGGAGAACAAATGAACTTAATACCCCATGGTATTTTAAGAACACTTAAATCCCTACAATTTTCAGGCCAGAGTGTTAAGCATTCAACACATCTTCAATAATGTGAGATACTCTTTCTCCTAATAGAACTGTTCTATTTGAATAAGTGATCTTAGTTTAAGCTTACATTAATTTAGCAGGCTGAAATATGAGTCACCCAGGACCTCATCACAAGAGAGCAAGGCTTTCCTCCTTCAGTAGTGAGCAGTTTCTGTAAGGACAGGGCTGAGAATTAGGAACAGCTTCCACTACCTGGTTATAACTAACCATTGCAAACCTGTCCCAGCTCTGAATCCCCGCCCAGGCTTAATTCCCTGTACTTAATACCGGTGGTGCACGGGGACAGTAATGTTTCCTAGTCCCTCATGGATCTTGCAAAAACATGGATCTTGCAAAAACAAATTATTTAAGGAGTGCTTAGATCTGGACACACAGAACTATATTAAGTTAAAAAATTATTTGTGGTTAGATTTAATTCCTTCAAAGATGGTTTCTTGAATACTTATTCTTCAAAAGCTGGCAATCCAGGACTGATGTGAGAAGAGGCAGAGAGGACATATGTATGCACTTCAGTGTCACATGTGGAACTTCACAAAGACCAAGAGGTAGGACTGATTCCATGAAACCCAGCAAAAGATCATTGGAGCAGATCTTTCCTGTGTTGGCAGAATGGCAAAAAAGTTGTTCTATTAAGTTGAAAAGTATCAGAAATTACTTCGCATAACATTACAAATCTGACTTCTCCAGTGTCTTGGTTTGTTAATACATCCTTTCTTTAAAAAAAACCCAAAGTAATTAATTAAACCAATCAGTAATTAATATAACTTGCTGTTATTTGACAGCTTGTTTGTTATTAAAATTACCACTAAATATCTTAGTTGGAATTGAGCATAGTTAAAATTTCAACTTATATTCCATTAGATTTCCATTTTAAAATAAGGTATGTATTAGGGTTCATGAACATTTTAGTGATGATGTCTGAACCAATTACATGAAATGCACTGAGTCCCTCATATCTCAAAATCAAATTCAGGTCTTCTTTGTTTCCTACTTTTGGTCATTATTGTGACTGTGCCAATAATTTTAATATCTTTCCACACCAAAAATAATAGAGTGAAAAATATTTCCCATCTTGATCTAAACAGTAGTTTTTTAACCTTTCTTAAATAGTGACTTCAGCCTCAGGCTCAACAAAACATCCCTGGTAGTGTTCGAGGCCTCACTGGATGGAGCTCTGAGCAAGCTGCTCTAGTGGAAGGTGTCCCCAGCCTATGGCAGGGGCCTTGGAAGTAGATGAGCTTTAAGGTTCCCTGCCACGCAAGCCATTTTATGATTCTGTGATTCTCTGAAAGCTAACAAGGCCAATGCTTAGGCTGTTCTACATTAACTCTTTGAAGTTTTTGTTAGATACACATGGTTACTGAAGGTTTTATACATGTTTGTCGGCCTGGTAGCTTTATACAGTTCAATCACCTTCAATCTAATGAATCTTTAATTTGTGTTTTACTATTAAAGGAAAATGACTCATCAGGTGGGAGATTTTGATTCACGAGTCTGCATATAAAACTGTCTCTTGATACTGAACAGAGCGTAAACATTACTGTTCCCTTTAAAAATAATTTCCTATAATGATCATCAGAATGCTTCAATCTTATAATCGCATAGTGAAGTTTTAGGTTCTTACTGTGTAGTGTTATAATATTTTTCATAAAGGTGTGAAATAATGGTAATTCTTAATTGCAGACTTAGTATGAAGGAATATGAAGACTGTGAGAAATTCTATTTTCTTTCAGTCCTGTTGCTTTTTTAAAAATTTATTTTTCTAAGAAGAAATCTGCATTTATTTGAATCTTTAGGTAAATAAAGACAGGGCAGATATTTCCAGAGGCTGCAGCAAGCCTCTGGCACAGATGCAGTTCAGACAGTGAAGCCCTTGAAGGGAAAGTGCAATTCAGATCTTCTCATTTAGGCCTCTAAGATTTGAGTGGTTTTGTGGTACCCTGATAGACTGCACTTATCCAGACATATATAAATTTAACCATAGTGACACCAAAAGAGCAGAGGAAAGGAGTTACTTCCAAGCCTCACCTCTGTGTCTAACATGGGAAGATGTAGTTTTCACAGCCTGTGCATGCAAATGCACCCATCCTAAGGCATGTATCTATTAAAATTCCCACAAGTACATTCAGTCTGTTTATACTTTTTAGTCTTTTATTTATTCACTAGTGCCCATGCTACTGGAAAACATGCAATGCATCCAGAGGAAGGTGTGTTCAGGTGAAGAACTGTTCCCCAGGAACTGCATGTGTTTATTTGGCATAACCCAGCGTTCAAGTATCAGTTTCTCTGTAGACAACAGCTGCACTTACTCAGCACGTCTCCTGCTTCCAGCCTGGGGTGTGATACTGCAGTCCTTTAGAAAAATAGTGTCAGTTACTTTTGTCCTCTCCAAAAAAAAGAAAAGGAGTTGTCTTTCAATACCTCGGTTAAAGGGCCAGTAAAACTGGGCTGTAGATTGAGGCTAGTCTGAAGCTATCAAGAAAGCATAGGAGTGACTCCATGAAGACTTTTCTACTACATAAAATTTGCTACTAGAATATTCTTCAAATGGCTACATAGAATCAGGTACTAATACCGGAACCTCAGCTAACTTCTCTTATGGCTTTAAAAGGAATGCAGCTGCAGTGCAGTGGCTAGGATTGCCCTGCTCTAAATGATAGACCTGCTCAGCAAGTATTTAGGATTTGCTGGATCATGTCAAAGTTCCTTTTTATTGTGTTTTGCTCAAGTAGTCAGGAAAATGATCCCTAATATGAGATTATTTACATAATGTCTTTTGCAGTGACAGATGAGAGGCAGGAAAAATCTGTCTTTTAATTCTAATCTACTACCGGTTGTTATTTACCTATAGTACAGTGGGGACAGAACAGCACAAACTGTACTGGAGAAGCAGAAAAATACACAGAATAATTCCAAAACAAATTTAGTTGATTAAATGCTGTGCATTAAAATCAGACATATTAGTGTTAGACATTTTTGTATTGTTGATGAAGGGCCAAGGTATTCATCTTTGCTGAGGCAACTGTCTGTTGAATCCACTGGACTTAAATTCAGAAAAAGTGTGGCCTAATGAATTCAAAGTAATCATTTCTATACAAGGTAAAAGCTCCTCTGAGAGAAACTCAGGAGATTTCTACATCAACCTGAATGTGAAAGGCTTTCCAATTTAGCATAATATGAGTTATTAACCTCACTTGAATGAAGAAGGAAAATAATATTACATTTTGTTTAACCTCTGCAGCTTTCAGAATTCAAAAATTATAGAGCTCTATGAATAGATCAGAACAGTAAAGCTTCAAAATTTTCCCCAGCTACCTCATTATGTGAAGCAACATAGCTTTCTCTATGAGGGGAGCTACCAGTTAGAATGATCACATAAAAAAAAATAAATTCAGATTATAAAAATACTGGATCATTTCGTTTCATTAAAATTATAATTCATAGAATCACCTGGGTTGGAAAAGACCTCTGAGATCATCAAGTCCAACCCTTGATCCAACCCCACTATGACTACTAGATCATGGCACTCAGTGCCACATCCAGTCTCATCTTAAAAACCTCCAGGGATGGTGAGTCCACCACCTCTCTGGGCAGCCCATTCCAATGCCTGACCACTCTCTCTGTAAAAAACTTCTTTTTCTGATATCCAACCTAAACCTCCCCTGGCAGAGCTTAAGCCTGTGCCCCCTTGTTCTACTGTAGATTGCCTGAGAGAAGAGACCAACTCCCACCTGGCTGGCTACAACATCCTTTCAGGTGGTTGTAGAGAGTGATAAGGTCTCCCCTGAGCCTCCTCTTCTCCAGGCTAAACAACCCCAGCTCCTTCAGTCTCTCCCCATAGGACTTGTGCTCCAGTCCCTTCACCAGCCTTGTTGCTCTTCTCCGGACCTGCTCCAGCACCTCAATATCTTTCCTGAACTGAGGGGCCCAGAACTGAACACAATACTCAAGGTGTGGCCTCACCAACACAGAGTACAGGGGAAGGATCACTTCCCTGATCCTGCTGGCCACACTAGTCCTGTTACAGGCCAGGATGCCATTGACCTTCTTGGCCACCTGGGCACACTGCTGGCTCATGTTCATATTCCTGTCAATCCAAACTCCCAGGTCCCTTTCCTCCTGGCTGCTCTCCAGCCACTCTGTGCCCAGCCTGTAGCGCTGCATGGGGTTGTTGTGGCCAAAGTGCAGGACCCGGCACTTGGCCTTGTTGAACTTCATCCCATTGGAATCAGCCCATCTATCCAGACTGTCCGGGTCCCTCTACAGACCCCTCCTGCCTTCCAGCAGGTTGACACTCCCTGCCAACTTGGTGTCATCTGCAAATTTGCTAATGATGGACTCAATCCCCTCATTTAAATCATTGATAAAGATGTTGAACAAAACTGGGCCCAACACTGATCCCTGGGGAACACCACTGGTGACCAACTGCCAGCTGGATGCAGCTCCGTTCACCAGCACTCTCTGGGCCCAGCCATCCAGTCAGCTTTTAACCCAGCAGAGAGTGTTAATTCTAGTTACTGAACAGATTTGCTCCATTCTCCTGACTCCTTCATGTGCACCCTGAATGAATCTGCTGTGGGATCTGAATGGGCAGTCAAGCAAACCCAACTTTCCCCTAATGCCCTCTCTATTGGAGAAACTTCTTGAAGGACTCGAGTGCTGTGACTTGTTACAAACTGGAACCTGGCTTATGAACTATCACAATTCCTACATTCCTTCACTTCTAAGCAGGGGACAGACACTGACTTGTTCCTGACCACCAGCTCTTTGTCACTGTTCCTCTGCTGAAGGATGCCAACTTCTTGCCATCAAAGCCACCAGAGTAGTTCATAAGAGTTTTTCCTAATCTGCTCCAGGCAAAACTCTCCCAGCTTAGTTTACTCAATGTGAAATGTAGTCTGAGCTAACTGAGGTGGTTTTCCCTGAAAGAGGTTAGGAAGTGATCGTGCACTGTTCTGATGTTTGTACTCTGAGGCTGCAGCATCTGGCATGGTGAGCCACTGAAGCACCTTCCCCCAACACAATGGATTCAGACAAATGGTCTGCCTCTTTGTGCTTTTATCATCAGTGATGCAGGCTTCATCATCATCACCTACTGACTTTCAGGGTGGTCTTCAGTTGGAAGAGTTTAAAACAGCTTCTCATTATGATGAGTGGTTTAAAAAATACTGAATGTTTAGATATTATTATTTACAAATAAGGTAATTTACATTTTTAGGGTACTACTGGATTTGCATTAGCATTACTTTACTAAGTGACCTGTCTGATTCAAATTAAGATGCTGATAGTGTTGGTTCCTCTCTTCATTAAGTACTCCTCCTTATTAACTCAAGATCTTTACTGAATACATTTAAAATGAGGAAAGAATTTTTTTTAAATCCCATTTTAAATTAAGTAAGGATTCTCACTGACTTCTGTGGACCAAGTATTTAATGCAGAATTGATCTCTTGATGACAAATTTGAAAAAAAATTGTCAAAAGATTGCAGTAATTTCCTATAACACTATCATCTATGAAGTTGTAGGGCATTACAACCATATTTTTATAAAATATTTATGGAAAGTAAACTAAATAAATAAATTCAAAAAATAATATCATAGACTATCATAACCACTATTTTAATCCTCATTTTTGAAAGTGAAATATCCCCTGTGCCACAGTTTAAAAATTGACTTCCACAAACCTTTACCTTTATACAAAAGTACTTATTTAAGTACTAAAATGGGGGTTGATCCATTTCTACTTGGCATTTTGTCTTTCCTTGCCCCACTGTTCATTCAATGAACAGCTACTGGGGCAAAGACAACAAGAGAATATGACAGCAAAGCAGCTTATGGTTCTGCGACATTGATCCTTGGTATTGCTAGTATAAGCCACATATTTAATAGCACCAATATGAGCTGTGCACAACATCATGTGAATTTTTATCAAACAGAACACAAACTTTATTAAGAATAAAGTCGAGAGATAAAGATTCCAGAGATGCATCCTTATCCTGAGTCTGGAGAAAAGTATTTCCACAATTGCTTTTGCACATGAGATTAGTCTCTACCTGTGCCTAATGGAACTCAGTAATACATGAGTCAATACTGTGCTGAGTATGTTGGGTATTTTTAATTACTTCCTCTGAATGCCTTTGTATTTTCATTATCAGTTAATATTATGAAGACAATACATCTCCTTGAAATTTTACCAGGTCATCATAGTAAGACACAACTCAGTACAGTACCTTTAACAGTAATTAATCTCACAGTATTCGTTTCCCTTACTAGTAATTTCAAAGGCATTGAACTACTACCAGACTTATTTTTATGAAATTCAGATCATGAGGAGGCTTTTTGTAAAACAAACAAAGAAAAATTTAATCCTTACTTTCCCATAAATACATAGGGCCTATTGGGAGAGAAGTATGGGAACATCCGAATACCAGGCGAAGTTGAATCAGCAGAATTTGAAATGATCCTGGATGCTGCTGTAGAGGCCAAGCTAGAGACAAGGATTTTAGAAGAGTGGTACTGCAGGGATGAGAATGCAGTGCCACCAGCATATTACCTCAGACCCAAATCTGAAATGCTGAAGAACTACCAGAATACGGTAAGTCATAAGTCACCTGCTCACAAAATCCGCCTCTGTCAGTTAGTGGCAGGCAGTGCCCAAGGCCAGGCACTTGCTGCTGTCTCTCAATTGGCTCCTACAGCTCTCTCCACACCTGAGCAACATGGTGAAGGGAGCAACCACAAAACACCAAGGAACAGGACAGATTATGACTCCTGCATTGATGTGCTCTCTGCTAACAGCTAGATCAAGTGAACTGTGGTCATTCATGACCTGCTGGGGCTAGTGAGACAGTTGCACAGATTTCTGTTCCCTTCCCTGATGTTTTAACAGGGAGAGCTCAGGCTCTTCTGCTTTGTATACAGGATTTGCAGAGGAAATACACATTTTCCCTTCTATCCTCGCAGAAGAAAACGCTAACAGACAAACAAGTGCTTAGCACTGTCTTGAGTCACATCTCATACTTTTAATTTATTAACTATAATGTAATATTTTTGAACACTGTTAATTATTTTTAAAACAGGCATTTATCTTTAATTGATGACAATAAAAATTTTATCTATTTATCAGGGCTCAATTCTACCCTCTTACACTTCCAATATACCGAAAAACAGCTTTTATTGTACAAACAATGAAGTCCTTAAAAGAGTTTGCACTTCAAGTGCATACTGNGTGTTTTTTTTTTAAATTAAACCTTTATATCTTTCTTCAAGCTACTGATACATAGGACAAAGTAAAAAGATATTCATAACTTAAAGTTGTAACTTAACAATGTAGATGTAACATAACTTAAAGATGTAACATAGAGTTACATCTCATAAACTCATAGAAAGTAATAAAAGATACACAGCTGTGAACAGGTCAATAAAGAGTTGCTAGGGAGTTTATGCTGGAGACTGTCCTTTTCCTGTTACACCCTCCAGGAAAACTGGAGACCCCTTAAAAATTCCACCTGCAGTAAACAAAGCCCACCTGCCTTAGAGAAACCTCCATCATGGCATTTGTGAGACACCATCTGAAAGGATTAGAGAGTTTAATGAGTTTCTCTCGGATGACAGTAAGATTACTGTTACTATAGCAATGAATAAAAGAAAGATATGCTGCATATAATCCTGTATTTTTAAAATATGGTAGCTAATATAAGGTGCTTAATTATAGGTACCAGGAACCTCATTTTCAGTTTTGAGATCCAAGTTTAAATTAATTATCATTACTGCTTCTCATTAGAGGAGTCATACTTTTAGCAGTGTTACTGTTGCTTTATTATCATTATTTCAGCCTTGATTCTCAAAACCCTCTTTCTATAAAGGTGTTATTGGCCTTATTCTTGAAAAATTATTGCATTAGCTGTCTGTGCTAGGAATTCAGAAAATACTCTAAGTAGTTAACTCTTAAAATTCTAAAATGGAGTACATTATGATCAGTATAAAAAGTTTACCCCTTTTTTATTTTTTAGAGTATGTGTTTCTCTGTTACCATGTTATTTTTGACCTTGAATATTAGACTTTTATTTCTGAAGTTGTAGATGTGTATATTATACCTACTGTTTAACTGTGGATATTTTTAAAAGATGGAATCTTCTTCAACCTCTGTGAATGAGAACAAATGGCAAGATATATCAGAAGAGATTAAGAAGATTTTTAAGACTGCTGTGAAATTGCTATATGAGAAAGGAAAGATGAAACATAGCCAAGCAAAGAGATATCTTTCATCTGGTAAAGTTCACAATAACAATTTCTATGTATCCATCTATTGTCTTTTCTGTCAACCTTTCCACAAACATGAAAATGTGTTTCTGTTGGCATTTCTCATATAATTAAAGAGAAAAAAAAATAAGGTTTGTCATGCTTGCTTGAGACTAAAACCCATGCAAAAGCACCCAGCAAATTTGCTGGTTTTCTGTTTTTTAGAGAGAACAGATGCAATCATTTAAGAGTCTGCCTGCTGGGGGTAGGGCATGTTCTTGAACTCTTTATAAAGAAAAGTTAACAGAGACTCTGTGTTCTCTTTTCACCGCAGCTATTGAAGATGAACTTGATTTTGCCTTGGGTAAACAAACACCAGCTTTCCTAAAGAAGTGTGTTTGCTACATTCGGAAAATTGCCAACATTGAGCGCTTTGTTAAAATTCCAGAGATGGGAAAATACATGGATGTGGTACATACAGCAGGGAAGTTTCTACGAGATCCTGAAGCCCATGAGAAGCTCATCAAGCTCAGGGATGAATTCATTCCTACCATTGTTGCATCATCCAATCTGAGAGTGTACACATCCGTCACTCACTGTGACATGAAACTGGGTTACTCCCAGGAAGTGGAGAACCATTACATTGAAGGACTTGGAAAACAGTTCTATGAAGACATGATTGATATAATCCAAGCTACAGTGCAGCAGAACTTTGATACGGAGACAGACATGCTGTATGATGAAGTTCTTCAACACTCGTCACTGTGTAAAACATACTCCACTTTTTATGAATATAGATGTGAGGCATTAAACATAGTTCACAAGTACGTTTTACCTAGGAAAATAGGACACATTAACCCTCTTATCATATATGGAGGACCATGCACAGGGAAGACTCTTTTATTAGCTGAAGCGGCAAAGAAGGTAAATAAATGTTAACACATTAACATCGTGTTGGGAGTATTACCATGTGCAAAGGCCAACTTAGTTTTCATTATTCCTTTTGTCAACATATCTGATATCAATATATAAAATAAAAATAGTAAATACTCAGCATATTACTGTACACATAACAGAAAAATAGTTACCTTTCAATAATAGCGAATCTGTATCATGCTTAGGCAAAACAAAAATAGTTCACCAGATTTCTTAGAAGTCTAATATGAAACAATATATTTTGAATTAAAAATGTGTATTTTAGAATGATCTATTTCCCTCTTGGTCCATTGAAGTCCTGTGAACCCACAACCATTTAAACATCATATGCTTGTTTTATTATTAAATGCAGTATTTCTTTCCAAGTCATGCCATCTCATGTTCCCATCAGAAATTATCCCAGATTTAGCCCAATACACTTGCTACAAATCTATTTGAAATAATCTGCAAAAATACCTGTACTTACTTATCTGCCATATGCTGTTTAAGTCATTGAGCTGATTACCATAGGGGAATGAATGAAACACTTTGTTCAAGGGAGGACCAAATGCAGAAAAAGATCAAGCTGGCATCTCTCAGCCTAATTCTCTAGCTGGGAGTCACAACTTTGAATTCCCTGCAGGGTGGTCAGAGAATTGAACATAGCGGGCTGGGAAACAGCCATATTAGCCCAAAGGAAGTGGAGAAGGGAACAATACTGTTAAAGATCCCTGTATCTGCTTCCTTTAAAGTCACATTAGTTGTGTATATCAAACTTGGATTTGCAACTCAAGATCTCATTTCAGATCTGAGTACGTAAGTCAGCGTATAGTCTGTGGTTATGGGGTTTTTTAAAAATACTGCAGTAACACAAAGTGAGGTGAAAAAATGTACCAAGTAAGAGAATCGAGTGTATTAGCCTGCACAGACTGGGAAGATTTAAAGCCACGTTCCTCACTTGCTTAGAGTGCTCTAAACAAAAAAACTGCAAGAGACAGATACGTTTTCCTCCTTGTAGCAGTGTTTTAGAGCAAAAGACACAGACAGGTACATCAAGGCAGAGTGTAGTTCTATGGGCAAGGGATTAAGGTAACCAGCTAGTTAAGGGAAACCTGTACTCTGATCCCTGTCCTCTAGAGACATGCATTTATACTCAGCTGGGAATCCATGTTAAACAGATTTAGGTGGTAGGCTGATCTACCTGGTGTGGGATGACATTGCATAGTGTCTAAGGAAGTTTATTTATAAGAGACTCTACCTACTTACTTTCAGAAGTGAGACACAAATTCTGCAAAGAGTACCCTGGAATTTACAGACTACATTCTAGTCTTGTCCCCTTTGACGTAAGCCTTTTTGTGAATCTGAGTCCTAGCATTTTGAGATATTACCTGCGCTAAACAAAGATGATATATGATATGGATTTCATTCAGTACACATAAATAAACCTACCTTGAACTCTGCCAGTAAAAGCATTTCTATTCAACCAGTAATGTTTTCAAATATTTATTTATTTATTTATTTATAGGCAATCACTATGGTATGTTACTGTGCTTCACTGAGATATAAACTAAATTATGTTCTATATTCTAGGCCTATTCGTGGTTGCAAGAAGAGATGGGACCAGATTCTGACCCTGTGGTAGTTATAAGATTTTTGGGATCCACTGAAACAAGTATTGATCTGAAGAA
The DNA here is from genome assembly GCA_013396695.1 of Sakesphorus luctuosus. NCBI lineage: Eukaryota > Metazoa > Chordata > Aves > Passeriformes > Thamnophilidae > Sakesphorus > Sakesphorus luctuosus. The sequence goes on along the minus strand of VWZD01002021.1, from coordinate 710,268 downwards.
TATACTTCAAAGCATTTGTGAACAACTAGCCGTCAACTATCGTTGCCTCGTACAAAGTTACCCAAAAAAGATTCATGACCTTCGGGACTTGTTCATAAATCTCTTGAATGAGTCTTCATTTCACAGGCCACTGGTGATAATATTTGATGCCCTAGAACAGCTAACAGATAGTGATGATGGTAGGAAGCTCTGGTGGCTTCCCATTCACCTTCCCCGCACGGTGCGGATAATTTTGTCAACACTGCCAAACAAGCATGGGATCCTGCAAAAACTGAGGTGCCTTATTCATGAAGAAAGCAACTATATTGAATTGACTGCAAGGGACAGAAAGATGTGTAGTCAAGTACTGAAACATCAGCTGCTGCGAGTTAAAAGAAAAGTAACATCAGGACAACAAATCTATGTCAATGAGGCATTCTCCAAGTGCACACTGCCTATGTTTGTGAACTTAACCTTCAGAGAGGTCAGGAACTGGAGATCTCACAAGGATGTGGATGAGTCCTCCCTCTGTGTCACTGTCCATGAAAGCATAGAGCAGTTGTTTTGGTCACTGGAAAACAAGTGTGGATCAAGACTATTGTCAAGAGCACTTGGCTACATCACTATGTCCAAATCTGGCCTGAGTGAAATGGAACTGGAAGATATTTTAGCCCTTGACAACAGTGTTATGCATGAGCTGCATGAGAGTGTAAGAGAGAGTAATCCATTGAGAATTCCATATATATATATTGCAAGGCTTAAGGAGGGCTTACAGGGGTACTTAATAGAGCGACAGGTGAAAAATGTAACACTGCTTCTTTGGGCAAACAGGCACTTGCAACTAATTGCCCAGAAATTGTACCTGCACAATGAAGAAGTCTTGCGTGAAATGCACACAGTTATGGCAGAGTATTTCCTTGGTGTTTGGTCAGGTGGACGAAGAAAACCTTTTTACAGCAATGACCAATATCTGAGTGGCTGTCCTGGTAGAGGCCTGAACGAAGATGAAAAGCATTGTATGGATCAGACTGCTTTTGACAGGCAGGCACCAGATCAGCCATGGGTCTTTCAGTGTAATCCATTAGAGCCTGATATCTTTTTTATCAATCACAGAAAAATGACAGAGCTTATTCATCACTTGACAAGATGTGGAAGAACTGATGATCTTCTGTATGGAGTCATTATGAACTTTAGCTGGCTGTACACTATGATTAAAATAGGGCAGTTTGATAAAGCACTTTCTGACATAGAACTGGCTTACATCCACTCTCAAGAAAAGGAGCTCAAATTTCTGGCGAGTACTCTCCGCAGTATAAAGTTCAAAGTAGTAAAATACCCAGGCTCACTCTCTGCTGAATTGCAGCAGAGGCTTCTCCCAGTAGTAAGCTCATTGCCCAAACTCAGACATCTCCTCTTAGAATGTGACAAGGATGGACCCAAGTACTGCTCTATTGTCCCTTTGCATTCCTCCATGGATGTGACTTACAGCCCTGAGCGCCTGCCGTTGTCATCCAGTTGCATGCATGTCACTGAGATTTTGCCTACATTTAATCCCAGCACAATTATTGCTGCTTTAGAAAATGGCTCTATTAGCACTTGGGATGTAGAGAGCCGCCAGTTACTAAGGCAGATTACAACAGCTCCATCTGTTATCTTAGGGATGAAACTTAGTAGTGATGAAAAATATCTTATTGTGGCTACAACAAACAACACTCTTTTGATATATGATAACATCAATTCCTGTCTTCTGTCTGAGGTGGAAATCAAGGGGTCAAAACACTGTGGAATTGGGGGGGGCTCCAGTTTTATAAATGGATTTACATTATCAGTCAACCATGCACTTGCTTGGCTGGAGGCCAGTAAAGATGTTACTGTAATAGATCTGCGTTACGGCTGGCCTCTCTATCAGTTCCACTGCTGGTACGAAGTGACCTGTGTGCAGTGTTCTCCAGATGGAGTTTATGCATTCTGTGGACAGTATTTGAACACTGCAACCATTTTTCACTTGGGCAGTGGAGAGAAGCTGGCCACTGTGACCTCTGAATTTTCAACTGGGTTTGTGAAATTCCTTCTCATTCTGGACACAGCCCAGGAAATGGTGATGGTGGACAATGAGGGTAGCCTCTCTGTTTGGAATACGGAGGAGATCGCAAATCCCCAGCTTACAGATGACTTTGACTGCAGAAGAGAAGACAGTGAAGTTGTCAGCATAGAGCTTTCTGAAGACCAAAGTGCAATTTTAATTTGTAAGGCTCTCAGCATTGAACTTCTTGACACTCGAGTGTGGAAGGTGGCTGAAAAGTTTAGAGCTAAACACAATGAGCGTTTTATATCTGCTGTGTTGTCCAAAAATGGCAACTGTATAATTGCTTCAATGGAAAATACCTCAGCCATTTTTGTTTGGAGAAGAGATACAGGACAGTGTATGGCAAGCTTACAGGAAATCTCAGGAACTATAGTCAGGCTAATTAAATCAAATCATCACAACATGCTGCTATCCTTATCCACCAGTGGTGTCCTTTCTATTTGGGATATAGACATCATAACTGCTATGTCCAATATTGACAAATCTGGCAAGCCTATCCAAAGACTGGTGTTGCCACCCAGAGGTGAATTAATATACACATTGGATGGATCGGATTCTGTCCATAAGTGGAACTTCAGCACTGGATTTATTGAAGCTGTGTTCAAGCACGAAGGTATTGTTGAAAACTGTGTGCTGACCTCTTCTGGAGAGATAATGGTTACCTCAGATGACAAATGCAGCCAGTATGTGTGGCATACTGCTAGTGGTGAAAATATCTTTCGCATTAATGGACAAAAAATCTCAGAGCTAATGATTACTCATAATGATCAATTTGTAGTCTCTCTCTGTGAGCAAAATGCATCCAGAGTTTGGCGACTGGCCACAGGACATAGGGTTTGCAATATTTTAGTTGCCTTACAGAATGCATTTATAACAACTGCAAACACATTTGTAGTCGGAATGGCAAAGAACAAAGTATTAGCGGTGAGTCTCTGGACAGGTAGTATAACAAAGAAGTTTTGCTGTGATGATGGTGCAAGCATTGTGGATATTAAGTTAATACCAGACTGCCCAGATATTATAGTATTTATAACATCTACCGAAACCGTGAACATCTGGAGCCTGACAGAAGAAGTCATCTGCAGACGTGTACAACTGCCTACCAATTTCTTAAAAAAATTGGAAGACTTTGAAATATCTCCAAATGGGAAGCTCGGAATTATAACACGTGGTGATGACAACATCAATGTTCTTGATTTATACAGTGGAAAACTTCGTGTGGTTCACGCTCCAGGTGTCATCTGGCGGCAGAGGCTGTCTCGTGATGGCCGCTATCTTGTGTACATTTGTTGTCGTGGCGAGGAAGATGATGACAACGGTGCAGTCTCTAGCTTAATTGTAATGAGGCTAGCGGATGGCAAAAACATCGGTGCCTGTTCTCTTTATAAAACTCCCACTTTCCTTACACTCTCACAGAGACATTTAAACATTATTATTGGATTTGATGATGGAAGTATAGGTACTTACACTGTAGTGGATCGAGTTGATGCTGCACTGAAAATCAAAATTGCTACTTCAAACAGCCGTCAGATTTTCAACAACACAACACAAGTCATTAGGCCAAAATGTCACAATTATAGCTTCAAAGCGACTGCAGACTGCATTTGGAGGGAATCAACAGAAGTATTTGCAAGGGATAGCCCCATTACAGTTACAGAGCCTGAGGTGAGTGAAGCAACACCAACCAAAAAATACAACTATTGCTATGAGAAAGTGTGCTCAGCCATAGATTGCAGAGGACATAGTTTTGCCTCTGACAACTGAGTAACCGTCTGGATGAGCTTATCTGAATAGCATACTTGCATAGATATATTTTCTAAATTAATGTAAAAATCCGTGCATTTCTTTGAAGACAGATAGAAACAGCAGAGGGCAGACTCGCTGGTTTTTTTTCCTGTCTTACCTTTATGTAAACGTAAAAGTAAACATAAAGCAAATGGGCTGCAGGGTTTTTTTTAATTTTGGAATACAAGGTTCAGTCCAGAATTTCACCAGGGCCTTGATTAAAAATTTCTAGCAATACTATCAAAATTGTTATGCTATTACAGAAGTCAGGTGATTGCATCTGGGGTTGACAGACTGTTTTAACTAGACCTAACGCTCCACATGATTGGTGAAAAGAGTCAGACCACTATTTTATATTCCAAGTCACTACATGGGTTTACAGCTAACAGTTAGCTTTATACCCACTTGCAAAAATGCGTTTCTCTGCTTGATGGTGCAATGACAAGATGTCACCTGCCAAACCTGGAACACTTGATACATTCCATCATCATTTTAAAAATACCTACTTTTATTTTTCTTTTTAATTGGGATTAATCTTTGGTTTGAACAGAGTAGGTGCTAGTCAGCTGCAAACATGTCAGCATGTGAGGCGACAAGTATTTGTTCACCTTAATGAATGGAAAGCTTTTTTTTTCAATTGCATGCAGGGATTTCAGGTTTCTGTATTGTGATAAAAATGATAAAAATCCTAGGTTGTAAAAGAAATATAGGGATTGGGGTTTTATTTTTGATTTGGGTAAATTTCTCGTCTTGAGAGTGTGTATTAGTACAGGTCGTAATGAAAATTTTTCAAAGAGAAAGAGCATTACAAATGAACAGTTAAACATGTTAATATCTTTATGTTAAAAGGTTGCTATCTATTTTGTTGTAAGAGAGTCTAAAGTATCTCCTATGTCCCAAAGGTAATCTTAATAGTTTTCAGACCTGCCCTGTATTAATCCTTATAACATTTGCCTTACTATCATTTCTGTTCTTTCCCATGGTACAGATCAAATGACCAAACACTCTGGAAGTCTTTGTATATGTGCTGAAATCCTCCACTAAATATAAAGGCTGTCCAAAGGTCCTTTACTGATCCAGTTTGTAATGGGTTTTTCTTACTTCCACATATGTACAAGCTTCACTTTCTGCTTTAGAACTGTTTTGAACCTTTTGTACAGTTTTACCAGTTTCAAGGCAGAAATTGTAAAATAATGACTAATGCTGTAAGAAAATATACATTTTCCCAAGTAAAAACATATACTGGACAACATCTGGAAGGATAAGAAAATTCCCCCCGCTCCCCCCTTACATATCTTAAGGATGGCATATCTGTGGAAATATTTTCAAATTATTTAAACAATTGTTTTATTTTTAAAATCAGAACTCCATGTCATAAATTTCCAAGAAATGAATGCTAAGCTAGAATTTAATGTAGTGTGTGAATGTTCAGTGTACAAGCCAATATAGTATATTAAGTGACTTGAATGATTTTTCCTAACTTGTTTGCAACTAATAGATCATATTGAATGTTTTTATGTAAACTTTGTATTGTTGGGAAAACCTACCCAATCAGAGAATTATATTTTCATAAATGTCAAATTTAGTTAAATTTTGTTACAGAGTTGTTAAATTAGAAATCTATTGCAGTCTTCAAACAATATACAGTCTTGTGTATGCATTGTTTGTACTAATAAACTATGGAAGCAGACTGGTGTGTATTCCTTGATTTCAGGGAAATTTCACTCTAGCAGAGGTACAAAAGGCCTCTGCAGCTCCCTTTGGCCTGTATTTAAATAATTTTTAAGGGCTACATTCATAAGGAAAAAAAAAAATCAGTATTTTTCCCCTTTCACTTGACTAAATCAAGCATTCTAAAACCCAGTGAGATTTGCCAAAAAACCAACATGCTTAGGTGATGTTTATGACTAGATTGCATACTACTGGTATGTAAGTCAACAGACATGAATGCTTGTGTAAACTACCCAATAGAAGACACAGAAAACAGAGGAGCACCTGAAATCCCATTCCACTTCAGACCTGTGGAGCTATGGACAGAGGCTGTAGGAACCACAGCTCCCAGGATCCTGAAGGTAAACGACTTGTACCTTCTTTCAAACACAGTGCATGTCTCACACATTTCAGCCTGGAACTTCTTATGCATAACCTTTGTAACGTTGGAAAGTTAGGTCTGTCATTATCTTGGAAGAGTAAAATACATCTTCTGTCTGCCAGGAGAGCAGCTAACTTTAGGTAGTAATGTCATGTAATCACAGAACCACAGAATATTCTGAGTTGGAAGGGACTCACAAGGATCATCGAGTCCAACACTTAACCTTGCACAGGACATCCCCAGTAATCACACCAGGAGCCTAACCTATCTCGTTCAGCTTTCCAGCTTTCTGAATCAATTTCTCAGGGCTCAGCTTCCTCACACTGGGCCTACAAAGCAGACACGGGGTTCTGAATGGCATTAGGCTTCTCAGTGTCCAAATACTTGCTACTGCAAGAGTGACTGCTCCATAGTCCCTTACAAATCTGTTTCCAAGTACATCTATCCAGTGTTACGGAGACTAAGTAGTTTCTCCAATAATTAGCCATCCAAATGTCAAGTGCTGTTCTATCCCTACATAGGAACAGAGCAATTTATTTTCTGTTAAGTAGCAGTATTTGCATATTTAGTACAAAGCTTTAATTTATTCTTCAAATAAAGTTCATCAGTAAACAGGCTCAAATGGAATCCATGTTTTCTGACACAGACGATTCTAGGAATAGGCTGTAGCTGCAAGAAAGCTTTAACAGGGAATTAGCCGGAAATTCTTTGGTAGACAAAGGTAAGCCAGAGGTCAGCTAGAAAAAATATTTTTATCAGTCATTTCCTTTACACCACAGCTGGAGAATGCACGGCCCGTGACTTCATTTCAAACAGCCTGTGGCCATTCGACTTATTATCTGATAACATCAAAATGTGAGTTAACATGTAGCCTGGAAAAGTTTGCATTCAGAAGGCAGTCAGGTTTCAGTGGCTCCCCAGCCCTGATTTCTCCATGCTGCAGACTCAAGCCCCTATCTGTGAAAACAGAAGTTTTAGCCATCTTGCAAAGAGGATTTAAAGCAAATACTGATTTCTAAAATGGTCTTGATATGCAGAGGGGGCCGTTTCAGCTTAAAACCCTGAGGGTTTTCCCTTTGTCAAAAACTGTATATGTGTCTGTATGAGATATCATAAAATGGATCCTTTCAGGCAGTACTATTAAGCTACTAACAATCTGCTTTGTTTTATTTTGTTGATTAAAGATTTTTAAAATACTTGATGTAATATAAATATTAATACTGCAAAAGGACAGACTAATTTTATTTCTTCTACTTATAAATCCAAAGACATCTTACTTTTTTTACACATTTTTTTATATAACCATAAAATTGATTATGTAATCATCCAAAAGACTAGGGCCTTGAGAAAGGCTTCATTATTGAGGATTTGTTACTAAGAATCACTGTAAAGCATTTATGCTATAAATATGACCTACTTCAATTTCTTGTACTCTTTAATGGACATTACTCGATTATCTCTTCCTAGATCATCACATTGGCGCAGGGAGTGTACTGAGCTACATTTTCTCCTGTGGTTTGCCTTTCCAGCCTGGTTACTGAACATCACTCCTTGCATTTTGGAGGTAGTCTCCTGACTTACATGACATGTGCTGATGCTCTCTGTGAGTCTGATTCATAATCTCAATTCTCAGTTTTAACAGGAAGGTCAAAGGCTGCAGGAATAGTCATCACGATCCTTCCCAAGGCAGGATAAGGCATTTTATCATGTGCTTCTTCAGAAGGGGCAGTTTGCACCACCACCCTTCTGTGGAAAAGGAACTTTCACCATCAAGGACAAGTTACACAGTGCTCACTTCACTCAAAAACACAGGCCAATAACCAGAAGAGTGTGATGGAATGTTCCCCCAAGATGTCCAGTCCCATATAACATAACATGCTCTTAAAATCATAGATGGTTCCATGGTTTCCAAAGTGACTGTTAAAATCTGTCTCTACCAATCTCTTCTCCCTGTCTCCGCTATGCCATCATCCCACGCCTATGCTCCTCTTGCTTACCAAAATGGGTGATGTCCCCATCCGAGCTCAGCAAACCCCCTGACATGTTCCAAGCCTTGGTACACTCTCTGCCTTTTGGCAGCTCACTGGTCTGCTCTCCAGCCTGAGCAGTGAATATACAAAAATGGGGGTTCGTTCACATGTTCCCTCTGTCAGAGCTTTCACCACACAATACTGTATAAAATAAAATCATCTGCCTGCTTTTCTACCACATCTCTGATTCCACATGCATTTCAGTGCATGTGAGAAAGCTTCTAGACTGAAATAGATCTATTCAGCATATTTAAAGTGAAATACACAGAATTGCAAGGTGAGAGATGAAGCAAAAATACAGATACGCTGTAGCACAGATGAAAACGGATCATCCCCAAAGAAACAGGATAGTTTGCTGCCATTGCCTGTTAGTAAATTGCCTGGCGCTTCCCGCTGTAGTATGTTGACAATCATACATGAAGTCACAAAGTTAACCTTTTAGGCTGCAATTTATCAAGGCAGCCTTATATCCCAGGCAGAGCACTCTCCAGAAAACCTCAACCAAAACAGTGGACTAGGATACAGGAGAATTTGCACATACTCACAGAAAATCGAGTTTCAGGAGCACAACACGCTTGGGATTGCAGAGGCTGGGGCAGAACTACGGCAGAAATATTGAGTATGGGTTTGAGAAATCGCAAGAATGAACAGTCTGTGGAATAACAAAAAATATAGTAACGGTGGAAAGGCTCTGACAAGGCCAAGTATCAGGAGCGCCGGGGGAGGCGCTTCCCTGAGGTTCCTTCGGCAGCCTCCTGGCTTACAACTCAGCTTTTCAGCTGGGACATTTCGCAGCCTATTAGCCCACCTCATTAGCCCACCAACCACGGGTGCGGTGGCAAAATACCACAGGCAGAACACGGCAGGGCTGGCCCATGGGCGTTAGCTGCGGCCTGGCAGGGCTGTAAGCCGGGCTCAAACACACACTTGCACAGGGCTGCACACAGCATCGGGCTCCGTGCTGCAGAGGGAGCCCCAAACTGCTCGCATTTCCCACCTCCTTCGCCTCCTCTCACAATCTGGGGATATGTTAGCCTAACAATTCTCTACTTACTAACCCGAGCACCTGTGGAGACTTTAGTGAAGGTTTTGTACTCAGACACTTCCAGGCTCTTGAAGTCCATTTTCAGCTAAAAGTAATTGATTGCAGGAGAAAAAAAATGTGCCAAAGAGTTGCAGAGCTTTGCAGCTCACAGCCTGTAAATGATACTTGGTCTTTACATTATGACATATCCCTCTACTTAAAATAAGCATACCCAAAGTAGCTTTTACTAATTTCTTTGTCGGCACCAGCCGTTTGAGCCCGCATGTGTCCTGGCTCCTGCAGTGGCAGGCTGGGCCAGGTGACGCGCCCGAACTGCTGCTCCCACGCACGGGACCTGCTGCCTTCCCCAGCCCACTGCTGACCTGAGTTTGACAGTCTCAGCTTCAGCTCAGAATGGATAAACGGGGAAGCACAACAGGGCAAACCCAGCCCATACTGAAGCTGGATTTTAGGAGGATAGTTTGCACGGGAAAAGTAAACAGGAATCCAGCACCCTCCTTCAAAGGTAGGCACGGATGCAACGCCCACAAGGCAGGGAGGCAACCATAAATACGGCATTATTTAGAGTGAGAACAGCACACCTACTCAGTACAGCAGGCAAACTTTATACAGCTGCTTCCATGAGGCTTAACACCACCAAAAAAAAAAAAACCAACAAAGAAGGGATTCGGCTGAACATTTCCAAAGTACTATCGGGAAGGCTCTGTTAGCCCTGCTGTGCACCCCCAGGCTGTGACACAGGCAGTCAGGTGATCCAATCTTAGGGCCAGTTCTTTCCGGGAGGCTTTTTTTACAGTTTCCAGGTACATCGATATACGTTAAAGATCACACCTGACCCAGTTGCTTGCTTAAATTCAATCTCTCCTCCTGCACAGGGAACACTCTCTTAACTGGGTTGTGGCAGTAGAACACGTTCCATATCACTTTTGGAAATACCACACTCAAACGAAAATGATTGCAGGAAAGTAGTCAGCAGCTTTCACAGGTAAACGTGGTGCAATGCCTGCAAATATACCTTAGAGTTGAGTTTCTCATAGGGAATCACCCAAAACAGCGAGGAATAAACGTCATTGCCAGGCAACGTGTAACAGATGAACTTTCTGCCAAATCCCTCCAGCACTGTTTGTGATATGGGGAGATTTAATTTTAAGAATATGCAAATAGCAGCATGAAAACACTGACGGGCTCAGACTTTGTTGTGGTCGTTGTGACTGTCCCGGAGGAAAGGAATTATTTGGCACGTGTTCTTCTGCTCTCCTTTTTTTAACCCTGACCAGAAAACTGTGAGCTCTATCAGGTTCTTATCCAGCTTGCAGGTAAAGGGTTACAGATTCTAGGAAGTATTAAATGCAAACTTTAAAGGATTTTATTTTCATCTGCAGTCACATGATGCCTTAATACCCAATGACACTAACTACAGTGTCTCATTAAGAGGTCATGCAAACTCCCAGGCTAAACAAGGCATTCTTACATATGTAACATTCAAATGCAGAAGCCAAGCTAAAGCCATGGAAGATTGTAATCAGAAAAGGCTACACTTCCTGATCAACACAAAAGCTGCAGGTAGGAGAAGTTCTTCCTTTAAACGTGTAACATTGTGCTTTCTGGATAAACTGTTTGTAAGACATATTTTGAACTCTATTTCTTTTGAACTTTTCAAAATACCCTAAGAGCTTTATCCTGAAAATCTCTGTTCTCACTTGTTCCACCTGTTGTAGAGTAGTGTTGTTTTTACACTCAGAAGCAAATACAGTTGGCTCAGCAGAAATCCAAACAAAACTATTTTTAAGCCAAATCTATTTTTAAAAGTAATATTTTTAAATATTTCTTAGTTATTGAAATAGTTCTGTTGGAGTATATGGGGCAAGGGAGGAGTTATTATGTCTTTGATGACCAAAACAAAGAGATTTTGAACTCTTCTGACTTTACTTTTATCTTGCATTGCACTTGTTTCAGTCACTCAAATCAAAGTGTATTTTAATGGCTTTGGCATCTCACTGTACTTACATGATTTCTGATTTCTCCTCCTAGAATTTGGTACGTTTAAAAATAAAATCTTGCAAAAGCAAATTAAAGGCAGATGGGGAGTACTACAGTGCTCCATAAAAGGAGAAAAAAATAGAAAACAGGGTGTTAAAGACAGTTAAAAGGAGTTTATTTTAAATTGAGAATTTAAATTGCATTAAAGCATATCAGCTTTCATACACAGTGATAAACTTTCAATGACAATTGCTGGCAATATTGCAGAAGTTTTGGGGGTTTTTTTAATTTGTGCTGAAGTTTTCCAGGGTAGAACATTAGCATTTTTATGACAAAGATCTTTTTCTCATCACAATTTTTCTTTAAACAGTAATTGTTTTCAGACAGTGTTTTAAATACTCAGCATTTTAATTCCTTTATAGGAATTTTGTTAAAAGACTACATTCTATAGAGCAACAGAATCTAGATTTGCTAAAAGATCTCCAGTGCATCATAGGATTTTCACCTCCTAAGGATTCCCACTGCACAAAAGCAGCAAGCAGCATTTATTGTTTTACTCCTACAATGGCTGAGTGATGATTGCAAACAATGTATTTTTCCACAGTTTATTCTATAAAACTTTTTACAGAATCTTTTTATTCTGTCTCTTTTTCCTCTTCCCACATAATGCTAAGAGAGACTAAAAGAAGTGGTGAACAATTACACCTGAAGCAACTTGCTTTAGATAAGTTCTCAGCTTTCTTCAGGGCAGGGGAAGGGGGGGAGGGGATGGTGGTGTCATTATTTAAAATAAATTTGAGTCCAAACAAGTTTATCAGTGGCATTTCAAAAAATTGTCATTCACCTTCACAGTGCCTGTCTTGAAACATAGTAGGTTTAAGGTTGAGGAGGGCGAAGACCTGAATATGGCCTAGATCAGCCTGAGACATCAAGTATCTTTTTATCAAGCTAATTGTACTAACCTTCCGACAGAGTCACTCACAACTCTGCTGGTTGGAGTGTAGCAATAAGCCACTATCCTTTAAAAGAAGTGTTCTGAATTTACCATAACTATCTCTGAACTCATATTATTTACAAAAATCTCTTGTAGATAACAGGCTCATTTGCTAAGCTACATTTAAATCTCAAGGGAGTGAGGGAACACACCAGCTCCCAAATAAACAGCCACCCAGAGGCTTTCACTGAGGAGGAAGGTTGCACCTGAAACATTAAGAACAGCCTGCCATGGCCGGTCTCTTCTAAGAAATATTTGTACAAATTGGGTGTGTCATGGTAAACAAGCTCTTAGTAGGTCAGTAGTTAAATTTGTTGAAAGTTAATTACACAAAGTGTCTTTGTAGGGTGGAAGGGACAATGCACATTGAAGTTACTCTGTGACCACAGAGTGGCCACGGAGTGAGGGGGAGCCTTAACTGCTTTCCTAAAGAAAAGAATACAAATGAGGTGCTTGCTATCTAGCAGTAGTAGTTCAGATGTCTTATATACCCACAATTTTATCTTTAGTACAGGAATTTGTATTGCTTTGTCACATCACTATAGAATCAAATGTAATGTTGTTTCATGGGGAAGACACATAAATCAAATACTTCCTGCTCATAACAAAAGAAAAGAAAAAAGAAAAAGAGAGGTTCCTGGAGACTGAGATAATTGGAAACCTAAGGGAGAATTTTTCTCTTGAATTTTAGGGAAGTCAAACAAACATAAAAATCAAAACACTACCAGAAGTTTGGAGTAGTTTAATTTTCCCAAAAAAACAGAGCTAAGGCAAGCACTGGTAAAAAGCCAATCCAGATCATCCAAAAAGCTTGCAGATCTCAGGGAACTTGTACCAGATGTAAGGCTAATACTGAAAATCATCAACCCAACGATTTTTGCACAGCTCTGGGTAGGTAGGATGACAGAGCAAGGCCTTCAAGCGAGAAGAACTGTGGCTTCCTTCCTTGGAAAGCCTGGTTAAAAGAGTTCACTGTGCAAGGTGAACATTTGTGAGTGTTGAGGCCCTTCTCTAACCACACTGTTGTTTGTACCTGAGCTCAAGGAAAGAAACTTGCTGAAAGTATTTGCTCTCAGACTTTACTGAATGAAAGCCAAGGAAAGCCTTTCTTCACATCTTTCAGGAAGGGATGGTCTTTTGCCATGTTTGCACAGTATCCAGTTAAACATGGCCTCAGCATTGTCTACATCTTCCACTGATACTGTTTCACAAAAGACTTGGGGTGTGGGGGACTCAACCCTCTGACACGTGATGAAATGTAGTCAGGCAATAAATACTAGTTTGGAAGTTAGAATTTCTCCTTCAGACCCTGTTATTCTGAGGATTATCTGTGGTCACAGCAGAGTGTGCCCATGGCTTCCACAGAACCAAGTCATAGTGGGGAGGGGTGTGGCTAACCAGAGCAGGCGGCCAAATCCCCCCTGCTCCTTAACCAGGAGCACCTCATCTAGCACCTGATCATGCTAGAGAAGCAAAGTCAAAACTGCACACCCAAGCAATGGTACACGAAAATTACTGATTTTTGCTGAGCTACAGAAGAGTGCTGGCAAGCAGTATGCATTACTAAGGAGAATAGGTATAAAACACAATGTAGTTTTACGTATTGAAAATTTGATATCAAAATGGACAAAATAAAACAGTTTTGGTAGAAAGGTCAGAAGGGATTGTTGGAAACGGGAAAAAAAGGCAGCAATTTTCCTGTGAGTTCCCCTCTGAGTCACTTTCACTTAGACATATGGGGGAACTTTAAAATTTTATTAGGAACTGAATACATTGCTTGGAAACTAAATGCTTAATCACTTACAGCAGGAAGCAGGGTAAAAAGACACAAGTTTTCTTCTTCTATGTGACTTTTTTCTGTCTGCCATTTTTATACAAGTTTATTTACCTTCCATTTTTTCACTTTAATCACAGATGTTTGCTACAAAGCCACAGATGCTTTCTAGTTGAAAAGTATTTCTGGTTGAATCCTCTATTTTTAATTCACATGTTACTTTTCCATTTAGGATAGCAAGAAGGAGTAAGCCATCTCCTCAGGGCTTACTCTTTTAATGTTACCAGCTGGGCCTGGCTCAACTTTGCTTCACTTCCCAACTATTTAATATAATTGTGTATTTCTATTAAAGAGCAGTTAATTGTGTGATTTTATACAAACAAGATCCAATGTCTTGCTATTCCATGAAGTCTGCTTTTCTGAAAGAGCTGAATAACAAGGACAAGTGTATCCCCTGTTAAGAATAACACGTGCCCAATGTCTGAAAACCCTTCCAGTGGGAAGTCCACCTTTGAAACTTTTCACGCGGGTTCCAATGAGAATAGTATGAAATTTTCACGCTGCCAGCAGAGGACTGGAGAAAAAGAAATAACCTGATGCAGGCAGCACTAACGCTACCCAGCACATTGCTGCCAGCAGAAACAGCATGGCAGCAGTACAGGTTTGCCTGTGCTGGACAGAAGCTCTGAGACCACACCAAAATAGATTATTTCACATCTGCCCAATCTCCCATGCTCAGGAGAGGTGCATCTGGATGTTAAGGCACTTTGCCAAAGCAGGTTGGAATTAATGTCCTCTTATGATATGCTCTGATACAGAGTCTCTGACAGCAGCTTTCCGGCAGGAGAGGTGAGGAGTGACCCAAATGAGCCATAAGAAGCCACATTTCCATAGTCCTGAGGACCCATCAAGATAGACTGTGGGTCTGTTCCTCCCCTAACTATTTACCCTCCCCACTGAATTTATTGCAATGACTGTATTTGTTGATTGGACTGTATTTCTTATTCTCACTTCCCCCTTCATCCCACAGCCACTTTGAAACACTGTTTTACCAGCAGTAGGTTTGGGAGTGCCCAGCTTTGTCTACCTTATTAAGCACCTGAGCTTTGTGCAACAGCTTAGGATGCAGAAAGCACAATCTCTGCCCTGACACAGCCACCCAGCAATTTCCTCCTCTCCCTTCTGGGCTATGTGCTGCCTCCTACAGCCAGGCTGTGCAGAAAGCCACCCCACTGAGACCCAGGCCCACTGTGCCAGGGCACGTCCCAGTCCTGGGACTGCAGCCCACAGCCAGCCTGGCCTGCCTTGCGTGCTTCTCTGCTTGCCCAATCAGTGAATCCATGCTGCTCCACCACTGACAGGCAGTTTATTTCCTAAAAAAAAAAAGTGTTATTCACTCTTATTCCTCTATGGTGAGCAACTGCATTTGCATGATTTTAACACTACAAATTTCCATAGAGCTATTCTTTTCCTCTACTTCTGATCTACTCTCAGTAAAAGAAGCATATCATGCTTTTGAAGTAAGTTGGCAGTCTTTTTCACTTACAGCTCAGTGGAAAACAGTTACTGTCAGCTGTCAGGAACCTGAAGAAAGCTTTGTTAAGGGCCTCCTCTATTTTTGGTTTGGGTGTGGCATGGAAAAAACAATATTTACCATCTCAGTAGCTGTGCCCTTGTGTATTTGTTTTCATATTCCCTTTCCCCATGTGAATTTAGCAGATGTTGCACGGCTTGATATCAGCCCTGCATTTTGTTGTCAGAGTATGTGCACGTCTCCACCGAACATTAGTAATGAATAGGCAGTGTCTGCACAGAAAAGATATAGATTCAACTGCCACGCACCATTTCAGGGGCAAACGTGGATAAAGGGATAAAGACAAAAAATACCGTAAGATTTCATTTGCAGTGTAAATGAAACAAAAACTACACTCATCAGCCCTGAATTTTGAAGGCCACCAGAGGCCTGAGGAACTACTACTATGTACAATGTCCACTTTCTGTCCTTAGCATCTGTTTTTAAATTAAAATCACTTGGGAGTATTTTCCATTGCTTTGGATGAATGCACACAGATTGCTAAAAGGCTAATCCATATTTACCAATATACACTAAAAACTAATGCTCAGTGCAATTATCCCATTAATTACCTTCTATAAAAACATTTCCATTCCTTTGTGCTTATACAGAGTACAAACATACGCATTTGCTAGTGTATAGATGATCAAAAAACCACAAAGACAGTTTAAGAAAACTGAGGAAAGCCAAGGGCAAAGAACTTGATGCTAGGGATGTTTTCACAGCCAATGCCAGCACCTGGAAGCCATCAAACTACAGCCTTAGCTTTGTTTCATTTCCCTGCCATCCTCCTATGATAAAGCTTTACAGTGGCACCCCTGAAATCATTGTGGCTGGACTTCCCTAGAGTTAAAGAACATCTATTTAGCCCAGAGCACATATCTACCCATATTTTCCATGCGGGGGAAGGCCAGGTTTGAGAAGCAAGGAGTTAAATCAGCCCCCTGGCCCTGTGTGGGTGGTAGATTTGAATCCAAGTCTCCCAAACGCTCTAGGACTCAAATCTGCCTCTAGATAATAACACCCTTAAAAATCCAACCCAGTGTGAATAACTTTCTTGTCACAGGGCAGTATGTTAGATTGACCAATAAATAAAGTTCCAACACAGGCAGCAGGTATTTGCTTTATGATAGTGTGACCTGCAACACACCATTTATAGTCAGTCATTGGAACAAGGAGTTCTGTTGGAAATGTCAGCCTGTTATTAGCATACAGCATCATGAGCAACTCCACAGCCAAAACACAGTCCAGTAAGTTAGACCTAATAGTGCAATCTTCATTGATAATTTCGGTGAATACAGTCCATTCTTTAGCACAAGATTAAAAGAAACAGCAAGAGAAAAAAAAATTATTAAGCTGGCTCAATGCCAGACAACACTAAGTCTTTTAAGGAAATGAATACTTTACTATAGCTTTCAAATATTGTTCTACTGAGACACTAAAAAAGGTTTCAAATGCAACCAAGATCAGCAATTCAATAATACTGCAGGAACACAACTGGATGTCACTGCTATCTCACCATTACCACATCTTAGCCACATCTGGACCTTTTTAAGACAGTGGTCAATACTTGGGATCTGCCTTGTTCTGAGAAATAATTACTGTAATTATAACGTAAAAGCTCTTTGCTCTTGTTCATGAAATTGTTGTCTCTAATCATTCTCTTAGCCACCCATCATCATTCAATGTCTGTGAAGGAAATTGGTTTAAAATAACCAAATGGAAAAGTTCACCTACATTCTAAACAGCTCTAGATTAAATTATCTCTATGTTTTATACATTAACCTAAGTTCTGTATTTAAAAGAAATTAAAGCCCCTTTGAATCAAAAAGAATTCATGTAAGAGAAAAAGTCACATTACATAAAAGGGCCTTTATTATATTGTATCAGTCATTGATTGAAGATTTTTTGAATGTGACTTCTAGTGTTTTCTGCATTTTTCTGTTTTAAGAGGTCTGTTGTCCATTTCCCCAATTTTTTGTAACTGTGCTTTTCTACTCTGCAGACCATTCTTTATGTGAAATTTTGAGGAACAGTGATGTCAAAAAAATGTATCCCAGTATGTTTCCCATACTTGTTATGTAGGAGCATTGTGCAGGGGAAGCATCTTGAGCAATGAAACTGGGACAAAAGACACCTCCCACTCCACCACTACCAAAAAAAAGGGTGAAGGAAAAAGAAATGCATCAGGTGCGTTAATAACTTTCAGGCTGTGTCTGATCTGAGAGCAGACACAGATATAATCTGTAACATAAATTCTTGTGCTGAAGAAGGGATCTTCTCCAGGTGTACTAATGCAAGCTATATTACATATCTGGATTTCATGTTGTGATCCAATTAAAAAGCAACAGGGATAAAGAATAATGATGAAAGTGATAATTGTTTGGTTTGGGGTTTTTTACCACTGTTTCCATGCAGGACAACTGTCTGAGGTTTGTTTGTTTTTTAAGATGAGCAAAGTCAAATTTTGCTTTCAAACCTGACTCATCTATACTAAGTAGATTGTTCCCCAGGTTTTACTTTTACTTCTCCAACTCCATTCTTCCATGTATGCTTTACCTCAAACATTGTGCCTATGCAGAGCTGTCTGATTCTCAGACCTGCCAGGACCTATAAATTTGTGCAGGCGGACAAGTTGTTAATTCATCATCCTATGTTTCAGTCTTTCCAGGAAAATATATGTTTTGTCTGAACAATAATTTATAGCATGTGCTTTGAGGGTCATACCTACTCCTCTATGTAGGATTCATTTTGGGCTAGGAGTAGCAAACCAAAGTTGTAACTCTTGCAAACTCAAGCTTTTTATAAACAGATCTTTTCCTTTTGTTTGCATTCCAATTTGAAGATCCAGTTATAACTTGAAATCTTCCCAAAAGAGTTTTAAGTCTTCCAGCCACACAAAATACAATTTTTTTCCTCTATCTACTTAAATTTCCTTTGAAATAGTGAAACCAACATTGACTCTTTTCCCTGTGGGTTCTGTTTACCCTTCAAGGTTTCATGTTGGCTCCCCAAACTTGATGATTTGCTCAAACCTGTTAAGCTGTCACACATGTAAAAATTGCCTTTCTCAAACAATTTTGAAGTTTGTAAATCATTGATTCTTCTAATCTTCTGAAATAGTTTTTCATTTTCTATATCGTTCTACCTTCATGCAAAAAAAAGACAAATCTGCAAGAAAACTGTTTCATAAGGCCAGTGTTTTGAGATGAGCCCCAGAAGCATGTGGTTTGCACTGCTGTAACAGCTGCATTAAATTACTATTTGTTCGGATAAAATAAACTTTACTGAATATCTCTAAAGTACATTTAGGTGAAATAATCCAGCAGTGGATTATAAAATAATCCAGCAGCACAGCCCTCTGTGCTATAGGGCTTGTATTGTTCAGTACCATGCCATGAAAGAGACTAGATTTGTATATTTGCTCTTGACATAAAGTTTATCATAGACTGAGATTTCTTCGTTCGTTGCAACAGATTTTTTTTCTGGCCTCATCAATTCTGCTTTATCTCACATTCCTACAGTCTTCAGAATTGCTCTGTCCACAGAGCTCACTGTGCTGTGCAGTGCTAACACAGTTGAACAGCTCACCTAGATACTGGCACAAATTCTCTAACCCAAGGACTAAGTCCAAGAAGAGCCTCCAGTTTTCTACATTTGGCCTCCTGTATCCCAACCTGTGCAAATCTATGGTTACCCTGCAGGATTTGTATTTTATTCAGGTTTTGGGTTTCCTCATCTCCATGGCCTCTCCAGTAAGG
Source organism: Sakesphorus luctuosus (assembly GCA_013396695.1). NCBI lineage: Eukaryota > Metazoa > Chordata > Aves > Passeriformes > Thamnophilidae > Sakesphorus > Sakesphorus luctuosus. Next base: position 691,169 of record VWZD01002021.1, on the reverse strand, counting down.
TGCATATTATCCATAGATACAAAAAGAGCCTTTTGTGCTCCAGGAGATATACAGGGTTCTCTGAATAAGACTCTGGAAAATAAAGTTTCTTGCAAAAGAAACTACGTAAGTAAATATATTACCACCCAGGAAAAATCATGCTCCTTCTCACAAACAAAATGGGAAGGTTAACTCCATCAAGCCCTGTACATTTTGGAGTCCTTCATCCTCAAAATTTCCTCATCACACAGCTTTTGCGCCTCACTTGACAGAAGGAAAATTAAGCTTAAATTGGCAAAGACCGCATGCATTTATGCCAGGAAAATCCCACACAATTGAAATTAATCAATAGCACAGAAACCCCCTCCCACTTACCACATGGACCAGTCTCCAAAAATCTGCAGTCTCTCTCTAGGGTGGTATTTGAAATAAGCCTGTTTGCAGAACTACTTTTACCTCCTCCTATACCACCTTCCCACACAGAGAGATCTGCTACTTTCCTCCCATGGGAAAAATAACACACCTGTGTGAAAAACAAAGGCTAGAGCATCATAAAGGCTAGAAATGCATGATTTCAGAAAATCTCCTAACTGAGCCAATACTCTTTTCTCCCACTGAGAAACACTGTCTCTAGTCCAGCAAAATGCAACACAAATATGATTTAGCACTCATGTCAGTGAACCCTTTTGAAAGGCCTGGTAACAAAGTTGTGCCTGTACCAGAGCCTGAGCTTTACCATCCTACTTTCCCCAGACACTTCTTTTGCTTTCCAGTAGGTCTGAAGATGTCTTTATGGAAGGAAGATCACAACTGATTGAAACAAAGCTTTCCATGAATGGCCTTTTTGAAGCATCCAAGTGAGATGCTTGAAAGACTCCAAGGTGTTGTTATGCACAGCATACACCTCCACTTAGGACTTATACGGTGGGGCCAGTTCTGCGCACGCTGTGCCTCACCTAAAAAATCCACTCTGCAGGCTGGAAGGGCACACCCACGTGGGGAGAGCCCTTCCCAAAGCTACATTCATGAAGCTTGGCCATACATACACCTCCACTTCTGCTTCAGGGTTTTTGGCCCCTCCCTTCCTGTAGAATTTCCCCATATAAGGAGACTAAAGGTACCTTATCTCTGAGCTACCATCAGGTTTTTACAGCATTTCCTTGTTTCTGTTACAGCAGCATCTACAGGCACCATAAGTGATTAAAGGCCTCATCGACCTGGGTGTCCCAGGGACACTGAGTAACACATACCATATTTAAACATTTATAGATTACCTAGACAGCTCCAGACTTGATCTAGACTTCTGGCACCTCCTTACTTTAGGAAGAATAAGGAGGCATAGCCAAATCCCACCTTGTTTATTAGTGAAGAATACATTATGCCTGAGAAATAAAAACTGGAGTTTTAACCCCTTTGGGTTTAGGAGGCACATAATTGCAGGTATCTGAAAACCCAAGTAATGGGTGACATCAGAAGTTATTACACAATCTGTGGTGACCACTGCCTCAAGCAGCTTTGACAGCAGTGTGTTACGGTGTCTGTGCTGTGCTTAAGGTGGGCTCAGGGCAGCATGTACTCTTCAAGATCAAGGAAACACCAGATTTGTAAACGTTAAGTTGCTTTGGACAATGTGGCTGTCAAGCTGCCTTACTCAAGGCAAGCCCAGTAACAGGACTTAAGACAGCTAAAAAGATTTTGCTGGGCAAACTCTTATGTATAACACACACTACTATCCCACACAGCTAGGCAGGGCTTTTGTGAATTGTTCTGCCATGATGTGGCACTTGACTGCTGCTGGAGCTGGACCACAGCTGTGTCTTATGGACCACTCTTGCAGTGCACCCACTGCTGGAGCAACAGAGAGCACAGGCAGGCAGTGCCTGCAGGAAAGCCACAGACTGTGGGGAGTTAGTCAGGCCTGTTAATCACAAAGCTGTCCTCCCCAGTCATTGCTCCACCCAAACCACACAGATAATTGCCCTCCTATTAATGTTTGCCACCTGTTTCCTTCTTGTTAGGCTTTGCCTATGGAGACAACCTTTCCCCAAGACTGATTTCCCAAGTTTCCACACTTCTTTCATGTTTGTAAAGTTTCTACTATAGCTTGAACTAGCCAAGTTTTGTTCCTTTTGTACAGCATCACGTGCAATGTACTCCTTTCCAGAGACAACAATAGTGAAGAGTTTCTACTCTCCTCACCCAGCACAGATTTCAGCAGGGCAGGTGTTTTAAGACATCACAAGCTCAGGCATTGCAGATTAAACCACAGGCTTGTTTTGCAAACTGTTGGTTTCTGACTCTCAAACACCACCTGAATTAAGGAGCTCACTAATAAACACAACCTTTGTTACAAGAAAAAAGGAGGAAATGAGCAGAGAGCTGCCTCTCTGTCCTCTCTCCTCTGCAGGAAACCTCTCCCCTCACATTGCTGGGGTCCACTTATGTGCTGCACTCAGAGCTAGTAGTGCCCAAGGGGACACCTTCAAGGCACCCACAGCTCCAGCTGTCTTAGGTCAATTCAATGGTTTCTGCAGATGTCAAAGTTTCTGCTTCATCAGCTCTCACTTTATGGGCTCAGATTAAAGTCTAGTCCCAGCAGACTGGTGTTTTTTTCAGTACTTTTGTTCATTGTGAATTTTCAAAGTCACTTTTTCCTTTTGAATACATACAGCATAGCACAAGGAATAGGTGAGAAAAGGGATGGCTCTTGGCAGCAGTTCAGCATGACAGAAGTTTAATTATGTCAGGAAACTACACAGCAAGTCACTCATTTGTCACTTTTGCTAGGAAGTTTTTCTACAGAGGAAATAAAAACATAAGCATTTAAACAATTTCAGGAGGCAATATGCCAGATAGCACAGTGTGAAAAAGCCTTCTTTCCTGTAAAGGACAAAAATATCTTACTCCTTCAGACCCCTTCCTCACCTCATCACAATGAGATGTATAGACTGAAACTTGATCAGATAGCAGAAGGGTTAGGAGAGCACTGACTACATTTTTATGCAGATTTGCATGTCCATCCTACCTGAAATGAATTCTGATGTCTTTTTGACATGAACAAGGCAGGATTTAATAGCATTGAGCAGTTATCTTGGTCTCCATAAGTAGCTCAACCACTTTCCTGTTGCTTCACCATCCCATCTTCCCAGCACTGTGATCCAAACTGGGACAGCTGTCCAGTTCTTTGGATATCAAACTGGCTGACTGACAAGGGGCACAAAAACTAAGCCCTAGTAATTCTTCCAGAGGCCCAAGAATTTCAAAGCTTTCTCAAATAGCTAAAGACCACCATGAAGATCATACTATAAAGTTAAAGGGGAAACAGTCTTTTCACAAAGAATTTTTAAAAGAAATTACAAGAAAACTGTGTTTTCTCAACCAGAACAAAGCTACATTTTTTGTGGCTTCTGTAAACCAGACTTACCTTTCCCCACTCCTCCTTATTAACACTTGCCATTTGAAAAAACATGCACAATAAATAGGAATGTCTCTAGATGTCAAAACATGAGAAGTGTATATGGTGAATCATCACAACGAAAGACCCAGAACACTGCAGTTCAAGGGGCAGCACAGCCCCTTACAGGCTCCAGTGTCCTGAGTCCATACAAGCGTCCCTGCCACTAAAACCTGAGAAACAGCTTAAACAGCTGAGAGAAAAGAGGTTCTTATTTTTAGAGATGATACTTATTCTTAGTTCCTATAGATGACTTAGGCCTTCAGTTAAATGTGATATGTAAAAGAAAAGCATGCATCAGTATTTGATTTGGGATACATAATAGAGCTCCAGGATTTTAACTGCATTTAACAGTAAACAAATGGGTTTGGGTCAAACCTGAGGAACCATGCATTGAAAGAATCAAACCACATGATTGAAGGACCAATAAAGGTCATATATAATTTCATTGCAGAAAAAAGAAGTCTTGGCTACAGACATAACCACCCTCAGCAGCTCCAGAATTTCAATAAATCTCATTCAAGATGTGATACATAGCATTTGTGACTGTAAAATCAAAAGGAATAGTGAGTAATAATAACCTTTGCATCGTCTGCTTAAAATCCAATACAAACAAACCACACCAGTTAGTAAGTTAAAACTACAACAGAGAAATAAATACCTGATTTTGAGACCTTCTTTACAGATGAAATGATCAAAGCCTGCAAACCGTGAGAATATCTCTCACCACTTAAAACCATGCCTTTGGTTTCAATCCTGCATATGCAGATTGCAAGTAAATACCAACACCTGGCAAGGAAGGCAGTCTCACACCAGGACACTGCAGGGGTCTTCTGATACCATAGATGTGAAAATCCAGCCTGTATTACATGCCACAGCAGCACTGCTTCAGCAGCAAAACCATTGCCAAAGCAACTCATGGAAAGACCAATGCATACTACACGTGGCTCTGAAAAAAGGGTAGTGTTGCACTGGCATAGTTAAACTGAAGCAATTCTGTACATAAGAATTATATACTATTTAAAAATTGGTTTATTTATTAGTTTATTCTTGCTTCACAACAATGCCCTTTCTATGGGCAAAATAGGCTTCAGTTTTAAGTGAATGCTTGGACTGTCAATCTCATGGGATTAGCAATTTTAAATTAAGGAATAGGCTGCTAGAAAAAGTATTTTCATGCTTTGAAAAGAATTTTCATTTATTTCAAAGCCTTGGAACCTAGAACTATCACTCCATAATATTATCCAAACGTTGATGTCATCAGTGCATTTTAAAGCAGCTTTCAATTAGGTTAAATAAAGAAGACAGAAGCTGGTGAAGAAATCCCAGTAAGAATTTCTATTTCTAGATAAATATGCTTTAAATGCATAACTAATTGTGCTAACTGTGGGATGTGATGCACATGACTGAGTTTATAGGTGTTTAGTGAGAGCTTTGTTCCACTTAGTACGTCACTGTGAGCAGTCAGCACAAAGATAATGATATAAATATAGAAGAGTAGGTCTATAACCTCTACTCCTTCTAATTGAAAAAGTATATATATTGCATAAGTCATACCCAGTAGCACTTGCTCTGGGCTGCAACTGCATTTACTTTCCTTCTAAAACCTTTCATCTGCCCAAATCAGAAAAAGCCTTGTTCAGTTTTCTTAGCTCAGATGAGCATACAGACAAGGCAAGCATTCAGGGAACCTTTCCTGTATTTAAACTCTGCCAATTAACAGTGCTGTAACCAAAGTCCCATCCAAGCCATAACACGATCTTAAGAAAGCTAAATTGTATCAGTGTGGAAATCTGTAGCAGAAAGAGAAGAAATTAAAATTAGGTCAGTCTAATTGAATTGCACTAGTTTGTCTGAAAAACACCTTTGCTATCCCCTTTGAAAGGCCATTACAGACTACATTAGGGAGTTCCTTTAATTTTGAAAATCTTCATTACTGCCTGCTTTGCTGAAACGACTTTCAAAATCTTCATCTTTGTTACTGCCTGCTTTGCTCAGAGGACTCACTGCTGATACCTCCTCCTGAGCTTTTATTTGTCTGGAGGATAAAAATATTGCAACGTTAGAGCTAGAACTTTCAAGCAGACAAGGAGAAGCCAGCTTCAGCAGGATTTTATGTGCCTTTTAGGCCCATATGTGCACATTAAGTTTTAACAAAAATGCCTGTGTTTCTCACCCAGAGGAGCTCCCCCACTGCAGTCTGGTCTTTGTCTGTTTAATGGAACATGCTGCCTGCACAGAAAGCAGAAGGAGAAAAGGGTACAGCTGTTGACTACTTTGGCAATGGGGTTTACTGGCCTTTGGTGACAGCTTTACATCTCCCACACACAAGCTGAGGAACTTCAGGAAAAGCAGTAAACATTGAGGAAACCTCATACTAACAGTTCACCTCACTGACACCAGCTCCAGCCTTGGCTCTCCGGTGCTAGGTCCACTTGTTGGCACAATGCAGACACCAGGAATCTGTCAGCTGACTCCCCTGGACTGCAGCCCCCATCCCCTAGCTGTGACAGGGGTGTCCACACTCTGGGTGCAAGCACTACATAGCAAACTGTAAAACAAATTTAGGTGTCATATTTAGCAAGGCTTGATTATGCTGATTACTGATGTAAGATGAGCTAAATGTATGTAGACTATAGAATAAGACTCATCCATTTCTTCCACTCAGTATCATACTTCTGAAGTAAGAGAAAACCTGGCTCAACCCTCTCAATAAAAACTCATTCTCAAAAGGAGGATGTATCTCACCAAAAGTAAAAGAAAGAAGTAGCAGCCACTGGGATTCATTTATCCCTCTAGAGGAATGTATATTATTAAAAACTAAATTTGATAGTGTAGGACTTTCCATATTCTAACCACATCTAGTAGGAATATATACATATATATATATGTGCATATAACAAAAGTTATGAGAAAAAACCTGCTCCCAAGTCTGTGTTTGCTATCATTGAGTATTTAAAATGACATCCAAAGCACATCTGTTCCACATTGGTTCATACTTCAATTATGTCATTGTCATTCACACAATTAAAAATTATGGTGAACAAGTCCAACTCTGAAATTTGAGCCCTAAAGGCTGTATATGTTATCCAAATATATAACCTAAGGCTAAGCACTTGTGGATTCTTTCAAGCACAAATTTACATAATTACAATTACTTCTAATGTTGCAATAGAAGTATCATGTTCAACTAGTTATAGCTCAGAACATTCTTCTACTATATCTTCTGGAAAAGAAATACCATTCTTCAAAGCTCCCCAATTTTCATAGCCATCAGCAAAACACACCTCTTACATTTATTAGCACGATCTTTACTATTACACCATTTATATAAGTTAGTTTTTGACTGACACCCCAATCTTTTGACTGACAGGATTATAGACATAATGTGTTTCCTCAAGGGATTTTTCTACTTAGAGAATCAGTCTGCAAACATTTCACTGTCTAAATTATAGCCCATGATTTAATGTCATCCATTTCTCCATCCTCAAAGACACAAATAGAGGGAAATGCTATTTCTACAGGTAACTCCCCATGTTCCGTTGCCAGCAAGAGTTTAGGATCTTATGACAGTGAATTACACCCTTCAGAAACCATCCTAATTTTTGTAGCTAGATTTGATGTTGCTTTGTCACCATTGCCTAAAAACAGTCAGAGACTGGGAGATGCCTGGGTGTCTGGGAATACCGCTTACAGAAACAGGCCCTAAACAAGACAGCTGCAACCCAGATAGCAGCTGGCAAGACTAGCTAATCCCATGGATATATTTGCATCGGGTAGTGCATGCCTCCTCAGACAGTTGTAATGAAAAAGGTAGTGGATAGAGAAGACAAACTGCTATAGCACACATATTTTCCCTTCTCTTCCACCAATAAATACATAATTTGTTGTAAGGATATAGAAAACGCAAGCTCCTCAGTAAGGGCAGACAAGGAAAAGATCTACAGCAAGTCTGCAGAGAGGTCCTGAAGGGAGCAGAGCATCAGGGAAACAGCGTGAGGTCAGGCTTACAGCACATCCTTGGCTTTGTCCAGCTGTAAGTCACTTCTTACTGCTCGGTGACAGCAGAGCATTACAGTTGAGCACTGAGCCTCAGTGTTTCCCCATACAGCACAAAAGCTGAAAACAAGCCTTTCCCCCAGTGCATCTCCATGAAGCTCCTGATGCAATGCAGAGACAAATTAAACAGCTAAAATCAAGGTATGACTTGCAGATAAGACCTTGCCCTTAACTTCAGATCCTTCAGCAATCAAGTAATAAAACAACACAGAGCCAAGTTTAACACTGAAGTACTAGTGATTCACAGTCCAGCTTTTACCAAGCTTAAGGATCGTGCAAGTTTCTTCCCCTTGGAAGAAGGCCCATGTCATGGAGAAGACATGGCAGAACATGCAGCAATGAAGGATAAAGAGCAATAAATTTCAGTCCACACTAATATGTGCTGCAAAACCCTATAAAAAGGCACAGAAAAAATGCAGCCTCTTCTGTATTCCTTACACTGAAAATGGCTTTATCCAGTAATGAGCCCAACAGCTGAGGACAGGATGATGATTTACTTTTTCAACCACCCCTAGATAAGACCCCAGAGTGTATGAAATGGCCATGATACAAAGTTGTGCTGATGAAATCAGGCTGATGACTTTTTCCTTACATAATAAAATGCTGTCAGGTATAGTTTTAATAATAAATGAAGAAATTATCAAAGTCTTCAATTAAAGATGTTATATATAGATGAGAAAGGTAAAATATTTATTCTCCAGTTTAGTGAAAAAATGTACTCTCATAACAAAGACAAGTTGCCTAGTGTTTGGCATTCTTTGTGAATATTTCCCAGAATTACCAGTGTCAATGTCTGACCAGTGCAGCTGTAAGTGTGTTTAAATATTTAAAGACAGAAAAGAAGCATTTTTTGATTTATTATGGATATTTTGGTTGTGGCATGAGTTTTTTAAAAATGAGGATCATGGATCTTGTCAGGATTTGAGCATCACAGGGAAAAGAAGTCTGAGAATTAAAATGTGCAGTGGCTTGCACACTTACTCCAAATCTTAAGTTCCAGATAAATATTCATAAATGCATTCACCACCGGTCTGGTAATTTTGTTCTGAAATTTAGAGGCTCAATTCTCCTTGAATCCCCAGACAGGTCCTATCCTTAAACTCCAAGCAACAACACAAATAACAAAATAGGTGGAACTGATATTGTTAGTACAATATCACATGATAAAAGCAATGATAGGAGCATGGATGCCATTCTGCACCTAAAGTTTTCAGAATGCTCTCGCACCAGTAGGCAACACAGGGCATATAAAGCAACATTCAACCACTTTTTCAGTGTTTAAATAAATCACCACTATTTTCCAACTTACTTAGAGATTAACTCCACATCTCAGACATCCACACTAACCAAAAAGTCCCATCCATATGGAGGAGCTCCAAAAATGCTCTGGATAAGTCTTTCTTACTAAAAGGGAAAATAAAATGCCACATTTCTCAGTACACTTTTTTTTTTAAGTCCTCTAGCTGTCTAGACAGTGAAATCCTACACTACATTGTAGACTAAAGGGAAAGCGTAGCCATCTTGTTATATAACAACCTAAATATGGAGGCACATTCAATCAGGTCAAAAAAGGGATTAGCTCAGAATGGAGCAAACAAAATTCTTCCTCCAGCACAACAAGTCTGGGCAATTGGCTTCTATAAATTTGTTATCAAGCGAAAGAGTGTAATGAGTTTTCACAGAAAAAACCCAAACGCTATCCAGCATCACAACAGTGACCATGACAAAATCAAATTTAAGTTTTAAAAAGTTAAGTTTCAGGAGAATGTAAGTCTTCAAACACAAGAGACTTAAAGCCATGATTGATGTGATGTAAAAGTTATGTAATACCAGCTTCCCATAATACCAAGGGTGTTTGCACTATTTCTTATGAGGTATCCGATGCTGACTACAGCATTGAACTGGGGTCTGATCCAGCCTGACAGTTTCTGTCTCTTTACACTTAACAAGATAGAACTAAAAATACAGTAAAATTCAAACAATGCAGAGACATTTTTGGTGATCAGTTACAGAGACAGTTTTAACAAGAATAAGCTTCCTCCTGCCCCCAATCTTTTATTTTTTTTTTAACCAGAGTGGAAGGATAAATCTATTTGTTTGGTTTTTTCATATTAAAATTAAATTCCCAGCCATGGAAAAAGACAACCCCACTCTTTTTGTTTTCCCCTAGAGTTTTCTAATGCCTTTGTTAAGCAGAAGTGGGGTGGAACCAAGAAAACAGGAACTAACCTGCTGCTCCTTTGTGGCTCTGATCTGGGTGTCCAAAGAACAAGGATATGTTGCACTCATTGGCTTGCCACCTGCCTGAGGCATTCAGCTGTATCTAGCACAATGATGCTGGAAAGCATTCATGAGTAAATACACAATAACATTTGTATGTTTACAGCATCTGTGAAAGGTGTGGGCAGGGTGATTTCTCTACTGTGTGTTTCCAGAGCAAGTCAAGCCCATTAATTAAATTCATTGTCTTGTCCTGCTTCAAAATGAAAAGGAGAGCTGATTTATGGGTGCTGACTGCTGCAGGAACCAGGAGCTGGTTTTGCTCACTACCTCTCCTTAATTAGTTTTTAAGCATCTGAGAGGTTGATTTCTCATCATACAAAAGGCTGCACATCCTCAGTTTCTACAAAGAAAGAAAAAGAGCTGCTCCATTCAGAATACTGTCTGTCATGGTTTCTCAGTGCTGGCTGAATAGTGTCTACAGGAATCGTGTACCTGAACATCCCTATGACCAAGTGACTTGCAGGATAAAGCTGTAAAAGGTCCCAATCATAAGACATTTCTTATCTAGTCATTATTTTACTTGCCCCAACAACAAAAATTCTACAATGAGAAAGTAGTAGCAGCAGAACCGTGTCATCCACTGCAACAAAAAAATTCCCATTTCAACAAGAGACTCAGAGAAATTGGCACAAACATGTTCTTCTAGAGGGAATACCAGTGTCTCTTTATTGCATATATTGCTATGTGCTGTGACAAACATCAATATACAGCAATACACCAGTATCATTTTTTTCTTCTTCTAGATTCTTTAAACACAAGACAGACTGCTAGCGTTTAGGGCTGAAATCTGGAGGTAAGCAATCAGAAGATATTTAACACCCAAAGGAACAGGAAACTGTTAAAAAAGTGGAAAATTTTGGATACTGAACTTTCACCCTCAGCTTCTGGGAAATTTTTATTAATAAAGAATTATATCAACATAGGTTATATTGACACTGCATCACCTGCCCAGCAGAGTCATATGCTGCTGATGACACTGTCAATAATGATTCAAGCTTCCCATACATTAATGAGCTAAACCTGGGTGCTATATGTTTCATACCATGCTGTAGACCTACATTTACCTATACTGATAGAGTGAAAGGTTGGGCCAGATGATATCTGCAGCTGCCTTTCAATCACTTATGTTATGATTCTGTACAACACTTCGTAAAACATATGGCAAAATTATCTCATGCTTCATAGTCCAGGCAGCAGGAAGCCTGCTATGAGCAAGGAGACTACCATCTAAAACAGCTCATCATCACTACTAGTTGCCAGGAAGAAATAGAAAGTAACCAGAATGGTCTACAAACAGTTTCTGCTAGTGACCCAAAGGGGCCTCACTAATAGATGACTATAACTGAGAGCCTCTATCTAGACATGAATGGGCACATGATAATGGCCTGCAGAACCAACTAAACAGACAACAGTATCCTAATGTGCCTTAGCTAATGGAAAGAGGATAATTCTCCAGAAATCTCTTGTACAACTGGCGAAACCATAGAACTCTTCCAAACAGACAATTTTCAGCTATTTCAAGATCTCTCCTTGTATTAGTTTGTTTTACCACTCAGAAAACAACCTGTACCTTTCTAGTTACTGATGAGGCACTCCATGAATCTGGGAGATTGGCCAGATCTCAGAATTGTTAAAGTGTTCATTAAATCTTAACTAGTGCATGGTATCTAAGTTGCCTGCTTAGGTTCTTCATGTTGTTGCTGACAAGTCTGATATTTTCAAGGAGTAATGTGATGACAGAATTCAAGAGCTAGTGTACAGATAAATAAAAACTTTTAAAATTCAGTAAAGGTCAATACAATAACTAAGCTCAACATGATTATATTTCCTAGGTACATTTTGTAAAGAAAACTATTTGTTTCTCTTTCTCCTCAATTCCCTCAGTGAACCAAGACAACTATTGTTACCTACATGTTTACTTCCCTCATCTCTATAAAATCCAGGAGAGAAATGTGCAGTTGTACAGCGGAAAGATTATTTCTTCACTCCAGCATTTATAGAAACAATTCTGGATTTTCAAATTCAGCTTTGATTTCACAAAACTGTTCCCTTTCTTGAACTTACAATGGAATCTTAAAGGCTTTGAATACACTCCTAGCAAGGTCAATCACAATTTACCATCAACATGCACTGAGAGCACATTAATACAACCATATGTAAACAGTTGTGGAGAAACATATGGGCAGAATCACAAAGAATGCATGGAAATCAGAGGTTTGTTCCACTGAAATTTAAATTGCAATGAAGAGTTGAACTGATCCTAAAGACCCAAAATAAAAAGCTATTGGACAACAGAGTTTGCAGCAGAGAAAATATTTGAGCAGTACCACAAAAGCACAAGAGCTGAGGCTATTAGAGAAGGGAAGGAAACTGTGAGGGGAATGCAAACTTCAGGGCACAAGTTCAAACCACTATTGATAGCTAAGAACTTTCTGAAACTCTTAGGGGTAGCATAGATTTCTAGCACCTTTTATCAACAGAGGAAAACAAGTAGTGTCTACAACCAACTGATCTTCAGCTCAGCTTGGAAGACCCAGTTATGATTTCTGGAAAGGAGGAGTTAAACCTATATTTGAGTAAAAAATGTTGATTCTTTCTGATCCTTAGGTGGAAGGGATACTTGTCTTATGAAAGGTGCTGCTCAGCTTCACACGTTATACAAAGAGAGGCTGTATGCAGTGCTTGAAAGTTTCAGGGTGGGAGCTCCTAATGGAACAGGACCATAGGAGGATCAGAGTGGCCACTGTCAGGCTTGTCAGAGAATACAACACCCATGCACACTTCCAGTGGAGGACACTTTTATAACCAAAAACCTAGAAAGAGATTCAACAGCAGCACGAGAAGGTAAATAGGGAAATAACTGCTCAGTGTCAGGAAGGTTAATTTTGTCCAGCCCAAAACACACCCAGGGGCTGAAGTGTACCTATGGCCTATATCAAAGCAGGTTTAAGGTATTTAATTTTGATTTTGACTATATGACTTTGAGATAGAATGTTTTTCAGCAACTAAATGAAAAGGAAAAATGCAAATATGAGCTTCTGAAAGCCATATGATTTTGTTTAAATTCCAGGTTATTTTGGAATGGAAAAACTACTTGCTGCTTGGATCCATGACAACCACATAGTTACTATTAACTTGCTTTAACAATCTACAGCATCATGGTAAGCCATATTCCAAAGACTTGGTCTCAGGTCACTGGCAGTTGTGTTGTGCAGTAAGTGGGAGTGACTGGGTGTATATGGCTTCATGTTTCTGTCTCAAAAACAGCAATATAAAAAGTATTAAACATAAGCAAGCGGGATATGGCAACGTACCTTGATTTACAAGCACAGTTTTACACATCAGACAAATATTAAGTTCCCCAAAATATCTCAAAAGGGATGTTGCTAAGCAAAGATGATGGTAGAAAGAGTATTTCATTAAGATGTCTGAATGTAATTTGCAGGACTAACAACCATCCTCCAAACTATCACCAAGCAGAAGAGGAAAAAATAATTATATTTTTAACTCAAGTTTAAGCATAAATATAGAATGGTTTGTGCCTAATTGTATTTGACACTGAGAAAATGAAAAATTGGTTCAATTCCAATTCTACACTTATTCTTCTGTTAAATACACAGCACTTGAGACTGAGTTTTCAGCACTCGAGACTGAGTTTTCAGCACTCAGTTTAACATTATAAGCAAACAGTTTCACTAAATTATTGGCTCCCCTTACAGAAAAAACACCCAAACAAACAAAAAACCCACATTCTACTTTTGGGTCAAAAGCCAATTACACACAACAGAATTTGACAGTGAAACCAGTTGTCATTTGACACAATGTAATGGGTAAGCTGACAACTTACCAACAGCTGTGATTCCTATCAGCTCTCCTTTTCGGCATTTTCATTTTAAAATTCTAGGGAATTACAGGAAATTCCTAGAAGATTTGAAATAAACAAGCAAAACCCAATTATAACTTAAAGGAAAACCTTATAGCTAACTTACAACTTCAGAATTCATTAAACAGACAAAAGGAATTCACAGCAGTTAAAAATGCACTCTAGGGTTTAGTTAAGCAGGTTAGATTTTTTGAATTTGTTAAATAAAATCTGTATCCTTTCATCACAGGGACATTTCCTTTCATTTTCATTTTTCCTTCATTGTATGCATCAATGTTCAGATGATGGCATACAGAAAACATATAAGGACATCAAGACAATTACACTGAAAGTAAGATTAATTACAGATCAGAAGAAAAATTAAAAGGATAAATCTACTTGGTTATTAATAATGACAGCTATATAAAAAATAGAATTAATGCAAAAAAAAAAAGACATAAAATGCCCCCAGTAAAAGGTTGCATAAAAATAGGAACACACCATGACTCATTCTTCATAAATTTTATTATTTACTCCACCTAAAGTACTGATGTCACCTTTAAGAGATGCACAAAAACATTCTCAACCCTTTGCAACAGTATAGTACGATTGAATGGGGCTATAAATCTTCAAGGTGCAGCACAAACATTAAGCTCAGAGAAGGATATGAAATGGTGACATATGAGACAAGTAAAGCGACTTGTTGTAGGGCAACAGAGCAACGCAGTGAATCAAGGTGGAATGAATCCCAGTTTCTCCTTAGCAATGAGTCACATCAGGTATCTGGGCCACTTATATTTGCATTTAGTTTTCAGTCATATTTCAGTCTTTCAACAGAAAATCTTTGAAATATCACCTATGGATCAGAAACTATGCAGTGTTGTCTTCTTGAATTTGTAGGCAAACAGAAACCATGAAACTGTACAGCCAGAGGTACTTTCAAACCTGGAAGTTAGCTACTGAAATTTTGTAATAACTTTTCAGAGTTTATCCCTAAATTCTGAAAAGTATAATTACACAGAATATGTGTGCAAAGAGATTGTAACAAAAAGAGTAGCAGCAGCAATGACCATGTTGCCTTGTACTGTCCCTCCCCAGTCTCATTACCTGATGCTGAATTTAGGAATGAACCACCTTGGCTTAGGTCCTAGAAGCGTTCTGCTGAAAGGGATCTCAAGGCCAGTAAGAATCTCTCTCTCTTACAAGAAAAGCCTGGCAGATTTCAAGAATAGTGCAAGCACGACTCTGTTTGGATTTGTAGTTTGTAATTTAAGTTGCACTGAGATTTTTCAAGTTATCACTAAAGCAAAGAGATGCTGAGAATACACGAAAGCACATGGCCCAAATTCTAAAATCCACAGCAAAATACGTTGCTCATTATACAGAGATGAGCTTGACTTGGTGATTAATAGTCATTATAGGTTTGCGTGTACACACAGATCCACATGGGCGTATGCTCACATCCTGCTCACTACAAGAAATACAGAAAATATTTATATCTTTAAAGGATGAAAGCATCTGTATTGTTACACACTAATCCTATAATTATGTCATTAATTTATTTCTCCTTTTAGAAATTCTTAATAGAAAACATTTTGCTGAATTTTCCATTTAGTCTGGAGCATATATCTGAAAGAACAACAGCTTTAGCAGTACCTAGAATATTACTGCAATGCCAGAGGCATTTCTTAAGTTTCAGAGTTTGTGAAAATCTGAAGGGTGAAGTTTTTACAAGCACACAGTAAAGTTTTAACTGATACTATAAATATCCTGGCTCCCAGGAAAAAAAAATCCCATAATACTGCATATTTCAAAGTTTTCTAATTTTACTGTTGTTATTTAAACACTTCACATGAGTCCTAATCCACTGTAGCAAAGCTCATGCTCACTTTAAGCAGGTTAACATTCCAGTTCAGCTCAAGGGGATGAGAATACTACTCAAGTGATTTGTTTGATCACTGTCTAAATTTAAAATTCACAATGGTAGCAAGAGGAGGTTGTTATATTTCCACACTATTTGCAGTAGACAGTCTACACCTCAGAGTATCCCTCTTACTTGTGTGTGCACATGAAGAAACCACTTGCAAAGTGTTTTACTATTGCAGGATCAAGACATTTAAAACAAATCTTTCAAGTCGATGGAGCACAATCTGAAAGGTAGGATTATAATTTTTTATTCTCCTTGTGTAGGTTTCAAACTTATGAGCCATTCATTATTGTAACCTCAGCATTCCACAACATGAAACACCTCTGGATTGCTTTTCTCTCTGTGGTACCCCACAATATTTTCCAATGACAATGCTCTGCTGCTACAGGCACTGGTCACAGAACAGGTTCTGAACTGCATTTCTTTCCAAATCCTAAACTTCCTGGCGTAGCAAATAAAATCCTGTCTGATATCATTCTGAAGTTTAGAAAAAGATACTGTACAGAAGAAATACAGGAAGAAGTTGATTCATGTAAGCCAGTTAACACAGGTGAAAAATGGCAGGAGAAAATGTGGAAATGCAGGAAAATGGTATGGGAGGAACAAAGTAAGGCAAGTGGGGGAAAGAAAAAGGGGGATTTGGGAAAAGGGAACTAATTGGAAAACAAAAACATAAGGATCAATTTGGTAGGAGAGGGAGACCACAATGATTTCTAACAGTTTCCTTCCAAAAAGCAGCAGGTTAATCCATTAAATGGTCAAACACAAACCACAATATCCTGACAATTTAAAAAAAATCTCCTTGATCCATTTGTTATTGGGGTTTGGTTTGGTTTGGTTTTGTGTGGAGTGGGGAAAGGATAGTTTTTTGGGGGTTGGTTTTTTTTCTTTTTTTCTTTTTGTTACAGAAGAGCATCATTGACTCATACTAATTGCTTGTGGCTTTATCCAATTTTCTCTGTATTAAGAGAGGCTGATGTTCTAAGCAGTACAACAATACCATAACAATACCTGCCACTAGCAATATTTCGGATGATATAAACAAAGCAGAAGCATTTGAAATATTCAGGGCAAGATAATTTTTGGGGACACTAAACTACAGTTGAATACCAGACCTGAGCTCACATATCCTGCCTGGCCTCAATTCTGCCTAAAGGCATATATGCAAAAAAAACCCCTCCGATACCTATATTTGAAGCAATCTCCACAGACATCCAAGTTTACATCCAGAATATTGCTCCCTTAAGTAAAAATATATGGTATACTTAAAGGATAAAGATCTGCTAAACTCCAGCAGTGTCTCTTCATGACCACTTCCAAAGACTCAACAGGGTAAAAAAACACAAAAAGAAACACAGAAGCACTGAGCATTTCCGTAGAACTGATGTGCAACCAAGACTTTTCAGTAAGTTAGAATGCCAGAATTACAGGAGTTACTTTGATTAGACTTCATTGTTGCTTTCTTAAATTTTATTTTCTTATTTTAACTTACAAAAATTTCATGATATCTAAAATATAAACACCTCTCCCTTCTCATCTTCCTCTGTTCACCAAGTGTTTCCCAGATCACCCAAAGACCCAAAGGCTTTCAACAGCATATTTTAAAGGTTCTGTGCCCCATTGCAGAAGGCCCATGAATTTTTTTTCTGCACAAAACTTGCAAGCAAATACAAGAGGTAGCAGCTTCCAGTAGGTGGATCAACAAAGAGCTTGATTTCATAGTGTACAATGTGCTGCTATGCTGCAAGCTAGTGGTACCTGTACAACAATGCACATGGCACGAGCACCTAACATACCTGGGAAGCAGCCTCGCTTGCCAAGCTTTTCTCACAGACTAAATCCTATGGCAGTATTCTGGAGCCTTTATGCTCACTGTCTACTATTATCTGTTTTCCTAATGTTCCAAGAAGAATTTCTAAATGATACCACCATCCATAAAACTGATAAAAGAAAAAATAGCCTTTATAGATATGTAGTCAGTTGAGAAACAATCCATATCTAGAAAATAATTCCATATTTAAGCAGGTTTATACTCTTCAGCTGGTTCTGCAAATGGAAGTCTAGGAAAAATTGACTTCTGGGCCAGAAGACAGGAAACAAGCAGCTAGCTTCAGAGCCTGTTATGCTGACGTAAAAATTCAGCTCAAAAGATTTGTTTGCTTTCCTGTCAGTACTGCAAAGAAAATCAAACGGTAGTTTCTGGCTCATTCAGCCCCAGAGTAATAAGTATTCTGAAAGGCAGATTTTGTCCTTATTTACATTCTCCCAGTCCCCTCCAGTGAGGGTGCAGGAAACAAAGGCCACAGCACGGCCAGGAGAGAGTCTGTTTTGTATTCACATTGTCACATGGATCCTGCATTGCTACAGGACCTTAGGTACCACCATATAGTGCAAATCAGTGACCGGAGTAACCAGAGATATCCCGATTTTCAGCCTCGGTCAGTGAGTTTAATGCCACTTCATGTTTAAGTCACAGATAGGTATTGAGACCCCCTTCCCCAGTTATGCCTTATTAGGCACTCCAGTTCATCAATTTGGTCAGCAACATCTCACATGCACCCAAAAAGGGACACAGCCAAAAGCAAATGTGTCAAGGACTGAATGCAACTACAGAGCCTGACATATTGCTGCTTTCTTTAAATGTACCTTTCTGACCTCAGCATTTGCCCTGCCTCAAATTCAGCTAAAATTTCAATCTGATCCTTCACCAGGGACAGCAACATCTTTTAATATTGTTATATTTAAAAGATGTCTTTGACCTTTCAGCAACTGTTGGATTTTCACAGTCCTCAAAATTTACCAGACTTTAATATATCTATGGGTCAAGCAGCATATTTTTGTCCTCTCTCTTTCTACTCTGAGACCTAAATTTTTTAAGCCCTGTAAAGTTAAGAGCCTCTTTGTTACCTCATTTTTCATCCAAAAGTTGAAATTTCACTTCTTCAGCTGGTCCTTTAGATGGAACTCGAAGCAACTGTAAGAAGGCTATCATAAGATCTTTAGTTTTTCTAATTTCTTTCATATTTTAAAGACAGGTGAGAGAGACCTACTGCAGGAAACAAAAAAATACAAAAACAAAAACAAACAAACAAAAAACCCACCAGATTTGGAATTCTATGTATTTTTTATGCCTGGAGAAATGTTTCAACCGCTAGGGGGAAAAAAAAGAACAATAACATGAATATAAAAACCTCAATGTTTCACATAACTAGGGAGAAATTAATCAATGGAGGGACTCATCAGGATTTTATTTAAGTAACCCAAAACACCTCTACTGATTTCAGTGTATCATTGTTTCTCAAGTAGACACATAGAATAGGGAGGGACTCAATGTAAAAGGCTTGTGGTCTTCAACATGCTCAGACCAGGCCATTGAACAGGGTTGAAATTACAGACTATCACAAAAGCAGAGTAGAGCAGTTCAAACTCAGATTTGACTCTCCAGCTATGACAAGGGGAAATACCTAGGACAGGCACTGAGTAACATCTCAAAGTACAGATATTTCTAGCAAGAACTAGGAAGCCGCTTCTTGCATATGTACAGAATGGGAACTGTATGAGAAGACAGGAAACAGAAGAGCATTGTGAAGTATTCATATACTTCAGAAATTTTTAGGACCAGTTAATAGCTTTCAACAGCTACACTAAAGTGATGTGAATATGAAACAGAATTTCCAAATTATAGCTTTTGGTTTTGCTGCAACATCTTTGTAAGCTAGCTCATATTCTAAAGTAAGTAAAAAATGGAACTTGAACAGTTATGGTACACATCATTTGCCATGCACTTCTATTTCAGCACCCTCATGCAATCAAGTCAAACAGTCTCTCTGTATGACATCTCCCTACTATTC
Source organism: Sakesphorus luctuosus (assembly GCA_013396695.1). Lineage (NCBI taxonomy): Eukaryota > Metazoa > Chordata > Aves > Passeriformes > Thamnophilidae > Sakesphorus > Sakesphorus luctuosus. The sequence goes on along the minus strand of VWZD01002021.1, from coordinate 671,754 downwards.
TCTTGAGAAGCCCCTGAGTCATAAGAGCAATGACCCTTTGAAATCCATAACCAGGACATCAGTAGCACTGACTGGGATGCAAATAATGAGACAATATTACCAACAGGAAGAGTAAACTGCTTGAACTGACACATACCTATTCCCTGTTTGAGACTCTTTTTATTTATCTATACATCTCTGTGTATGACACTTAAGGAGAGATACCTTTATAAATACCCGAGGAGAGCTATATGTATATAGAAACGCAACCTTACAACCTAACCTAATACGTCATTTCTTTATCAGAAAGATTATGGCATAAATATGACAAACCACTTGCTCTGCTGAATCCCTTCAAGACTGACAAATGGGGCAAATGAGTCATGTTTTTCTCTTGGAAATATTCACTGCATCATATATATGACACACATAACAGACATGACAGAATAGAGAGTTCAAGTTAAGAGCAAGGATTTATAATCAAATATCCATATGAATCTGTGCCAGGAGCAACAAAGCACTTCAGCTGGAAGTCTGCTGAGAGGTTCTGAACCCCTTGCCCTAAGGTGTGACTATACAGATTTCCTGTAGCCTGAATCCACATGGTGTTGCTAAGACTTCAAAGCCTGGCAAGTGCACTAAGGCCACATCCTGCACAGACTAAGAGCACAATGTTCAACCTAAAACACAGCAACCACATCAACTGCCAGCCAAAACCACACAGGAGGCAGCAATTATTTTACACAGTACTCAAAGAGTTAGAGAATTCCCTCATAAATTAGGATCCTCAGTTCAGTTTGACCCTCAGTCTCAAAGCCACATGTCACAGCTATCACAGTCACACCCTTGATGGCATGCTCTGAAGCAGCTCCATGGCAGTGCTATCCCAGGCCCCAGTTATAGAGCTATTTGCACGTTAAATAATTTAAAAAGACATTGGATACAGACAAGGTTTTTCAGACCATGGGATGGAACCCAAGAATCCATCCTCTGAAGTGCAAAGTTGCACAAGATTACATAGAGACCCTTTAACCTCTCAAGAGAGATGGCATTTCAGATACAGTCCCTCTGTCACATAAAAATTGGTTGTGACTATTTTGAGGCTAGAGCTGTGTTGCCAAACACAGATCCCCACTTGGGCCTAGCCTAACACAATTACTGAATCAAATAAATTTCTCCTCTGAGTGATTCTTTCACATACATGACCATCTGCTTCCCATACCCAGTTTTTGCCTTGTCACACATTTAGACCATACATCTCTTGGGAAGGAGCACAATTCTATGTTTGCCTCTGCACAATATAGGATTAACAGGATTCAGGGTTTTAGGCCCCACTATTAAACAAGATATTATATTTTATGGGATTAATAATTTTTAAAAATAGGAAATATAAGCTTCAGTAACTTAGACACTAAACAGTAATGTAAGTTTGGGAAGATCAAATGTAAAAAACAAGCTTGGCTGAAGAGGAAATGAGTGGTTTTATGCTACAAGCTATATTTGGTTTTCCTTTATGCAAACTGGCTAATGATTGTGAGAGTTTTACCCTTTGCCCCACTTTTCCTTTTACTCATTAAAAATAAAACAATCATTTTGTATGGCAAATAATGAGGGTAGGGAAATGTTCTGTGCCTTAGTGCTATGAGTGATGAGGAACTAGTCACAGAGAATGCATTTCCTTTTAGGTATCTTATAAATATTTAAAATCTATTGTGAAAACCATAACAGGAAAAAAAGGATGTGTTCAGATCACCTCCAAGCTGTAGCCCATGTTTCCTGTATGGCACTTTGCTGCAGCAATAACGTCCTCACAAAAAGGTCCACCTGCCATGTTAGCTGGCCTTACTCTCTCACAGCTGCTTATGAAACAGTCCACAGCTACCAGAGATACTAGGTATGTCAGGAAGCCACTAGGAGTAAGTGGAAGATCTGGCTGCTCTTATTGGTTTGAAAAGGACATTTTGAGGAGGAGCTAGTAGGACTTTACACAGCTATGCATATTATTACATTTTTGGAAGATCAGCTTAGGCAATGACCAAGAGTTTCAAAACAAAACACAGTTTGTAAAACTGATGGCACCTACTTTTGATTACCTTTCCCTTCTGCCAACACACCTGCAAATAACAAGTGCAGGTGTGCTGCTCAAGCTGCACTGGCAACACCCAAACTTCCCTGCCTTAAGACCTGCCCACCACTGCACCATGGTTTGGTGCAAAACAGCTGCATGAAAAAGCAAGAATGTGAAGGGGCAATGGGGGAGCAGAAAACCCAACAGGATCTGATAAAAATATGGCTAGATGCCTGGGGGCATGGGGAGAGAGCAGCTGTAAAGAAGTGGAGCAGTTTCTAATGTTGCATTTGCATGAATGCAGATGCTCCCCATTCCAGCTGAAGTATTGACATGGAACATAACAACTGGCAGGTATTGCCATTGCCAACTATATTGGTATAGTTTCTTGACAGTACAACTACACATATGTAAGATAATTAGCACTTATTTTTCTGGTATAAGCAGAGCAGACTAAATCTGACCCTTTTCCAGCTCTTTGAAAACACAAATATAATCATATATTTCCACTACTCTGACTATCCACCCAAAGTAGTTTCTCATCAGATTGTGGCCAGATATCATGCTGGCAGGATACTCTTCCCCATTGTTGAGAAATGTCACAGCATGCACCCACAATTAGAGGGCAGAATTGACCCCTGCATAGTAGACACACCTCTCATCTAGCAGACTGCATTCTCCCTTGGATGATGTTATAAATAATCCAAATATATAATACACAGATGATTCTATTACAGTACCATTTAATGTACATGGTAATTAGTGTTGACTGCTAATGTTTTGATCCTGGGACAAAGAGCACAATAATTGCACATTTTTGTCAACTATTACTACTGCAAATTTCCTGGATAAACACTTGTATGTATTTTCAGATGACACCATGCAAATAGAAGTTAAAATCATGATAACATACTCCCACTGGCTGAGTGGTAAGTAGGCCATAGTTTGGTAATTAGCTGATGCTGTACTGATGGCTCTTCAGAGAAGCACAGTATCTGTTATTTGGGTATTTGATATTCATAGAATCATAGAAAGGCTTGGGTTGGAAGGGACCTTGAAAACCATGTAGTTCCAATCATCCTGCCATGGGCAGGGATGGCACCCACTTAGACCTGGTTGCTGTGGGCTCAATCCAGCCTGGCCTTGAACACTTCCAGATGTGGGGCATCCACAACTTCTCTGGGCAACCTGTGCCCGTGTCTCACTACCCATTGGGTAAAAAATTTCTTCCTAACATCTCATCTGAATTTCTCCTTCAGTTTAAAACCATTTCCCCTTGTCCTATCAAGATCTACCCATGTAAAAAGTAGCTCTCTATATTTATAAGCCTCCTTTAAGTACTAGAAGGCCACAATGAAGCCCCCCCACCCCCCGCAGCCTTCTCTTCTCCAGGTTGAACAACCCCAGCTTTCCAGGCATGTTTTCAGAGGAGAAGTGCTCCAATCCTCTGAACCATCAATTACTTTGCTCTTTATTTTCCTGAAAAGTGTTGGATTCAGCTAATTAGAAACAATTCTATTGAAGTGTCACTTGGTTTGCTTTTTCCCTTGCTATGACTGGTCACATCCCCTTGTCATTTAGGGATTCAGTTATTCTACCACGAAGCAAAAACATGTTGTGATATCAGACCTACTTCCTCAGTAATTAAAAAATTACTCTATGTCAGAATACAAAACACCAAAATTTAGGAGGCCATAAATATGTGAGTTCTGTATATTTGCACATAAAAAGTGTGCTTCTGATGAATGAGAGCCTCCAGTTTTTCATACCTCCCCTGATTAAAACCACTTTTGTCCCTTGAACAAAACTACATGTCTAAATCAGTTTCATGGTTTCACTGGAAAGAAACCTAAATTATATCCCTAATTCCCTACACACAAACCCATCCCCAACCTTCATGCCTTGAATAGCATACAGAACATATCAAATTCCTCCCAGCCATTGTCTGTACACAGTGTCAGTGTGTAATATCACCCAGAAGTTTGACACTTCAGTCATGAAAACCCAAAAAACAAGGCCACTGCCTTGAAGAGTGTACAATCCATGGGCTTGATTCAGCCTGGCCAGGGAGAAAGAGAACAATTAATTTTTAAAAAATACTTTATCACACTTAACAACTAATGATACTGTAGGGATTGCTTGCATTCAAGCAACGATCACATTTATCTGTGAAAAACAGGGGATCCAATTTGAAAAGGAAAAAAAAAAAAGATGGTGGCAATGGGAGTCCAACATCCAAAGCTGACTGCTATAAGTCATGGCTGCAGTTACTCTGTGGCTGAAGAAGTTGTGTAAGAATTTTTGATGAGTCCCTCTGTGTCAGCTTCTCTTATCTTCACAGTTAGCTGTACCAGAAATGCATGCAAACTGTTCAGGAGGCAAATAAGGCCTCAGTGGAGAATAAATGTGGCTGCTAGACCTGTGCAGCTTCTCAGCTTTGTAAAATAAATGAAAATAGGACAAGCAATGGTAACCTTGGCAATAACCTTGTGCTGGTAGAATAGCATAAGGCTCTTTCTGGCAGACACTCTGACACTTCTTATTCCCAAATATAGAGCCTGCCTCCCTGAAAACAGGAAAGTAAACTAAGCTGCACCAGAAAAGGCATTTGCACAGTTCCTTTTTCTTGCAGAGCAGCACAGACAGCAAGGACTGCAGGGTGACTCAAAGTCAATCCACAGGTCATACTCTGTCAGCAGGATGGCACAACCAGGTATCTCACTAGGGCTGGACTGCAAGATGGCTGAAGCACAGAAACAACACCTCAGCACTGCACTTAAGAAAGTGTGAACAAAAAGACTGAAGTCAATTCAATGAGAAAAAAACAAACAAGGGCCCATGAAGTGGGACCTGCTTTCTATAAGGGAGCATATTACAGTATTTCCTCAAGTTAGTTCATTTATTTTAGTTTTTATATGTCAGTTCAGCTATTCTCTGAAGCACATTTAAAATAACTTTCCAGATTAAGACTCAGTCAGGAAAAATGAAGGTAGATGGATTTCAGCCCAGCTTTAAGTATTGGTCTGAATGCAGATATAAGCACAGAATGTTATCAAATTTTAGTCCCCATAACAAGTACATAAGATATGGGCTGCCAAAGACACTACAGATTCAATGAAAAAGTTTGGACAACCTATGCCATTTGAATTTTCAGGTTTTTTCAGTTTTCACCTACATGCTCAAATGCAACTGTTTCAGCCAACACTGGCTGCAACTTTCAGGTAAAGAAGTGGAATTGATTTGGAATTTTTGAGGAAAGTAATTTGTTTTCAGAAGACATTTACCTGTCAGAAACAAAAAGGCTTTTACTGGTGGTGTTAGTCCCCACAGGCCATAATAGACTCACAGATTAGTTTGGGTTGGAAGGGACCTTTAAAGGTCATCTAGGCCAAGGCCCCTGCAATCACCAGGGACAACTTCTACTAGATCAGGTTTTTCAGACAATTTCCCCCCTCCCCTCTCTCTCTCTCTCTCTCTTTCTCTTTGGAGCCCCTCTGGTCTCAGAAGAGTGACTAAAGTCAGGGAAAAAAAAACCAGAGGATTTGAAGTGTTCTCTGTATTTTAAGCTAAGTGAGACAGTTCTTACAGATTATATTCATCCAATAGCAGTGATTAGCCTGCACAGTGTGTGGCTAAGTTATGTTCCTTCTCCTTCTTCTTTTTCAAGCTTTTCCCTGTTATTCTCTCTCCCCCTCTACCACAGGCTGGTAACTTTTTCTACTGTATGTTTACTAGTTTTCTAAATTTCTAAATATAATTCTTCTTAACTCTACCACCCATCCCACAGTCTTCCCATGCCTCTTTTATATTATCTGTCATCCCAATCAATTATTCCTTTGCTTCCACACCTCAGTAAAACAGACTTATGGAATGGTTCAGGTTCAAAGGGACATTTAAAGATCATCTAGTGCCACCCCCTGCAATGAGCAGGGACATTGCACTTCCCTTCAACCTAGGCACATCTGACCCTTTCTCAGACCTCAGCACATGCTGAGGACAGCATCTGAAATCTTCTGAGAGGTGCAAATGCCTACTTAGCACAGAAGGCAAACCGTACCTCCCATTAGGAGAAGCTTGTCAAGTGCTGGAGCTCTCTAAGGTTATTCCCACCCCATATTCTCTGTATTTCTTCTGCACATATTTCTCTGCAAACACTTTCTCTTCCCACATTTGCTTCTGTGCATATGTCTCCTAGCTGGTTAGCATTTGGCATCTATATAAGACCTCATTAGCAAAAAAAAAAAAAAAAATACCAACCAAGTGTTTGTGTTACTAGTGAGGCAGCCAGACCTAATTTTAGTGAGCGAGGGTTTCTGTACATTGCAGAGATTGGCAGCTGAGGCCAGTACCCTTAGAATGCAAAGGTTTCAGTGAGGAATGCAAAACACAGCAAACTGATGTTTCCCTGATGGGGAAAACAGTAGCAGGATCAAGTCTGAAAGGTGCCTCTACTGGAAAAAGTCATCAGAAAGAGGCGCCTCATGCCCCTGGGAGTTACGTCATTCAGGTTCAGCAGCCCAGATAATACACATGAAGGAAAAAACACCTTACTTCATAATCTAGAGTGGGAAAGTATGGAGGAGAGGGAAAAGCTAAACAAAAAACAGAAGCATCAGGGTGTGTGGGAAGAATACAGGAAAACACCAAACAAACTAAAAAACCCCAAATGGCTGAAAAAGAATGACCCAAAGTCAGAGTTTATCAGTTTGAGATCTACTAGAAAAGCTATTTTAATATGCATTCCCCTCAGCTTTCTGTCTCTGCTCCTGGAGGCATTTAAAAAGAATTTAAAAATAAAAATCAAGACAGAAGAAAAAATACACCATGAACAAAAATAAGATTGACCTTCTGTTTCCACGTAAACTCCCAAAAGGTGCCAAACCATTTTTACGTCTCAAAAATATTTTTTCTTTTCATAACATTACCTCCTGTTTGCCTTTTGTTTACTCATAACACAGCCACAGTTTAAACAGACAATACAAGCTATGTTATTACATGATTTAAAATCAGATACCTTGTGTTTCTCAAATCTGATAAAGCAAAGCAGACTTTTCTTAAAGCATATTGTGGCTTGAAATGTGGCTTGTAAAGTTGCAGTTTTGGAGTCAGACATTACTCTCATTATCTTCACCAAAGTCTCACACTTTAAAGAAAAGTCACATCTTATTCTCTTAGCAGGTGCCACCATGAATGTATTTAACAATCTCCCCTTTTTCAGTATTTGTTTTATTGATGGGATTTGTATTCTGCTCTCCTCAATTAAGACTAATTACTACTTCCCTCCATAGAACAATTTTCTCAACTCTTTTTTTAAATAGTTGCTCTTCTGTATCATATTCCTTTAAAGGAACAAAGTCAGTCTTTCATAACATCAGGTCTTCCTGGTCTCTAGGTGAACACTCGCTGAACACATTGCACAGACATACTTTTTAGACTACCTTTTGCGTGGTCAACTAAAGGTCTGCTGGGGTGGCTGGGGGAAACCCACACAAAGTTCTCTAGGATTAATAGCAGTTTGATCTGAATTCTGAGGACCTAAATGTTAAGGTCAAGAATTTTACTGCCACTTTAGAAAGGCAGCTTTTTTTGGTGGGGGGAAACAGCCTCCAGAGTGTTCTACAAGGGAGCATTCCCTATCAGGTCATGTTTATCTGAAATTATCTAGCAGCACAACATATCTAATAGAATAAACATCTTATAAAGAAGGAATGTTTCTAAACTCAGTATCAGTTGACATACCATTATCCAGTGCATGAAGTCTCTCTTTTTTCTTTCAAGTCTGTAGCACATGCTTGATTCAAACTGCTCCAGACAGCAGTTTATCCATTAACAGAACTATGAATATCACACAACACACAAGTCTTTGGAGTTAGGTACCTAAAACAAGATAAAGTGGGACTAAGGCATGCCTTTTCATGCTATGAAAACAATTGTTCCCCAGAATTATTTTCCAACTCGAACAATTATTATAAATGGAAGAAAAGGGCAAGAGAAAGATAAACATTCCAGTTTTCAGAGAGTGACAGTGTAAAACCATATTCCTCTTTCAGGGATGTGAAATAATTTATAAGATAACACATTATTTTCCACATGTAATAGTCCATTCATGCCAGAGGGCAGATCCAGTTGTAACTAATCAGTGGAAAAGCTTATTGCAGTAGCTGCAGAGATAACTCCAACAGTGGCTGTAATTAAAAAGAAAAACAAATAAACAAAATCAATACAAAACCAGCAAAGTGGTTTCTCTGAAAACTACAACAGCAATATCAATGTACAATTGCTTTCTATTACAATTACAAGCATCTCTACAACAGAATAAAGACCAGCAGTTAGCACTTCCCAGTGCTTAAAAACTATCAACAAGATTTTGTGCTTTTAAAAAAAAATTACAACATTTATAAATAAAAGCACTGAGTAGAAAGTCTGTCAGATAAAAGTTTAAACAGAAGCAGCCTGACTTGATGTGCCCACTCTCAGCTAGAAGCAACATCTATTGTCCGAACTGGTGTACATACAAACTGTAACTGATTTTACCAAACCTATAAGCTTGAAAGTCAAGCCAAAGGCTGTGTGAGAATTTCAGTGGGCTTACATAGCAACTGACAGAAACTGAAGTTATTTTATCTCTGCTAAATTATGATAGTATTTGCATACTTCTAGCCCATGGGAAGGATAGAGTCGGTAGAGAAAGAGGCTTAAAATAAGCCAAGTTACACTGTCTTTCCCATCAACAGAGATCACACGGTGACTTATCTAACATATGGTAACCTGCCAGCCACTGAGACTTAAAGATTGAGTCTATCAACAGCTGGCCAACTTTATGCAGTTTTTATTCTTTCAATTTATAAGCAGGTTTAAACTAAAACTCAATATATCAATTAAACCAGAACAAGCATCCACACAGGGCTTAGCTCAACTGTATTAGCTTCAACTGAGTCTTAACCTAAAGAAGAGCTACAGCTAATTCAGCTTTTAATATGATCAAACTGAATTGTATTAAGAATTTTCCTTTGGCTGGAAGAGATGGCTACACCAGCCAGCCTAAATAAGCCCCATATCTAGTCAAATCTGTCCAAATGTCTTTGTAATGTAGAGTAATGGCACATAAGGAGGGTCACTTGCTGCTCATTCACTACAGGTCACTACACATGATCCTCTCCCCAGTTATTGCATCCTCTTCAGATGAAAAATGCTGTATCAGAATTCCTGCTACAGTGTTATTGTGGAATGAGAACATACAGTACAAGATCAGCAGAGATGTGGCAGGGAGAAAAGCAGCGCCAAGACAGAGGAAGCAAAGCAGCTGGCTTGCAAACCATCCCAACAGGCACTGTGTTACATCAAGCTGGCTACTGATTAGAAATATGTGCTCCAGAACAGTTCATGTGCAGACAAAAACAAAAAGCATAGGAGCAGCTATGCCCTAAAACCAGATGCTTAATAACTGTAGGCTCTTAGAGGCTCCAGTAATGAAAGGCCTGACATCAGGTATTTAGTTCAGTGCTAACACCAGAGTAGTTAGATTTTAGTGCCGAGGGTGGGGGGAAAAGGAGAGATTTGATTTACATTTCTACTAGCATAATCACCAGTGTGCAGTTCAGGCCATGCCTGGTAAGAATAAATCAATACTACTTTCCTTGGATGTTTCATGAATAAATGAGTCCAGAAAACACACTGACCTTGCATCATCAATTTCTGTTTTATAGGAAGTGAGCAGCTATCCTTAAGCAATGGCAAAAATATGCAAGGTTGTAAAGTACCTCAAGAGAAAAAGAAAGAGCTTGAATATCAATGGACAAAACCTATTAATCTGTCCTGACCTGATTAATTTGATATCAGATAGCCCCAAGCCATAAAGAATATTGGGAGGTTTTAGGATTTTTGGATATTGAGATCTGGGACTTCAGTTTAGGTTCAGAAATGGAAAGTTCTCAAGGGTCCAAACTAGCAAACCATTCCTTCCCACAATAAAAGACTTTAGTGTAAGAATCCACTAATAGGTAGCTCTTATCATCTCATGGGGTCATGAGATGCACACACACAATGCATGCAATATAGAGATGTAGCAAAACACAGACTGCTAGTTCTAGTCAAACTCTGGAACTGACTGTAGTAAAATGCACATGCAATGCACTGCATATAATAAATGCCAATCCCAGGAATTTGTCTGTGCCTCACTAAGAGACAGTTCCACAAAAATGTCATCTCATTGCTCAGTAGCTGTCACAGAGTCAAGTGAATGGAGACAAGGAGATATAAGGAAAGAATAAACCTGTGGTTCCAAACACCTTGAGAGCTCTGCATTTGTGGTTCCCATGCATCATTTGGAAGGGATGTTGAAATGCAAAAGACTCAGAGAACACCACAAGGACAATTTATAGGCATGAAATCATGTCACTATGGGTAACATTAAATAGATGGGGATCCTTTAGACTGCATATCTGATCTGAAGGGGCAGTACAGTGACAATAGGACATGATGGTTACATCATGTGAAGAAGAACAAGAAGGCACCAAATACCACTAGTAAGAACCAGGTTCAAATCAAACAAAAGTAGGCAAGGCTGGTCTGTGAAATTACTGAGTAAAGGATGTGGTAGATTCTGTCAGATTACTGTTTCAGAAAACAACTGCACGAATTCTTGGAAGAGAATTTCATCAATAGCTGCCTAATGAAAAGAATACTGGGGGGCAGGGGGAAATAACAAAAGAACAAACAAATGGAAAAAAAAAACACCAAAAAAAACCCAAACAAAAAAAACCCTAACCCACTATGCTAACTTAGAATTCTCTAAATCATAAAATTGCCTGAGAAATTATTCTGGAGAACATGACTATCCAAGTATTGTTAAATTCTTCCCAAGATTTTTCCCCAATTACAGGCTATTACCAATGCAAGACAGCAATCTGGAAAGATCTTGAACTGTACAGCATCCATTCTTACATAGACATCTTTCTTTTTAGCCAATAAACCCCTTCTAAACATGAGAATCATTTTCAATGCAATTGCTTATACATTAATTTCATAATGCTTCACTCACTCCCTCCCTCGCCTTCCCTCTCTCTCTTTTCAGATTAAAGAAAATCCAGATGGGGTGCAGGTGCTGCAAAATGATACAAAGGTACAATAGAACAAGAGCTGCTTAGACTGAATGAAAGAAAAGCATTAAACCATGTGACTGTGCTCCCCTACACCTGTTCCTTAAATTAACCTATTTAAAAGGCTGGAGTTTTCCCAAAGTTTACAGTATCTTCGAGCACAGACATACTGATTCCCTCCAAATGTCCTTTTGATTTACTGTGATTAAGGTCCCTTTCTATAATTCCTATCCACTGAATAAATTGTATGACAATGAAAACTCTTCCTCAGTAAAGCTTTTTCTCATTTAAGTAGCATGAGCTTCCCTCAATTCACAACAGGGAGCATAGGCTTTGTCAGACCCTCCCTCTCTCCCAAGCAATGAAAGTGAACTACATACAGTTGCTTGCTTCCATCATAGCTTTTAAATGTGGCCAGTTGAGGGAACAACTCTCATATTAAATGTCTCCCTAGAGAGGAAGCCTCACTAGTTTGATAAAGACCACATTTCAAGCCCACTTGAGAGTTACTCCTTCTCTTGGTCACTTCTGTAGAACAGGTAAAAAAGTGAGGGATAAAAATGGCACTATGAGAGAAAAAGGGGAAATAAAGGAAAGAGAGAGGCCATGGAAGAGATAAGTCAAGGAAAATATAGAGCAAGAGGAAGAAATTAAATCAGGAGTGGGGTGGGGTGGGGGGGAAGAGAAAAGGACAAAAGATGAAGGAAGAACACCAGGAGAAAAGGGAGATATTTTAGCTACTACATGAGGACACATTAATTAACAATCCATATGATGACGACTCATTGGCTAACCAGCTCCCCAGAGAAAACAAAAAAAAAGCTGGAAACAAGCAACAACCAACACCCAGTTCTCCAAAAGTCTCCTTATGCTCCTGGTGAATCTCACTATAGGTGTTAGTTATGATCAGTCCCGGGAGACAGCAGCTGACAGCACAGTTCTGCACTTCCATTTGGTTTAGCTCATTCTCAGCACCTGAGGTAAACTTTAGTGACTCTAGTTACTCAAGACTTTTAGGTTAAAAATTAAGCTTAATCTTTTATACTAATTATATTGATTAGCATCATTAGTAATATTTTCTCTGCAAATTTTCCTTACTCCAGCTATATTTTTGATCCAGAAGAAGTACAATCGCCTGGATGCATCCATGAAGTAGACAGCTACAAACACAATGAACAAGGCAGCAATAAATTCAAATTCACAGAGAACAGTGAAAATGAAGAACACAAAAATGAACTCCAGAAGAATGAGCTAAATAGGACAGAAAATAAAAATCCATTAAACAGCACAAAAGAAACTCTCTGGAATCATGGAGATAACAATTTTCAAGAAGATGGCCTTGTGAAGTGTGCTGCAAAACTTCATGTTGCAGTCAATGGTGGCAAATCCTGTGCTGAAGGGCACTCCATACTCAATTCCAACACAAACATGGTGAAAGAAGCCAGTGAAAAGGGAACCTGCAGCCAGTCAGAAGCTTCTTCAGCCAGCAATAAAGACTTTTACACCAAATCAAACAGATCTGGCCAAGAACTTGACCTAGAGACAGGCAGTCAGAGGAAGGCAGCCTGCAATGTGCCTAGTAATATTCCAGACTCCCAGTCTGCAGAAGACAGCGTCTTTCTCAAAGGAAACTCAATGCTGGAGACACAAAACAGTGCCATACGACTGCCAGATCTTGATTATCCTCAAAATGGTAATCAAACTGGGAACTGTGTTGAAAAAGACAACTTTTCAGTCCATTGTGCACATTCAGACCAAAACACTGGTCCTTCAGCAATACAGGACCAGGACCTTTGTGTAACCCCACCTTCGCCTGGGAAGAAGAGCAGTACGGAACCTTTGGAAACTGACTCTGCAAGTCTGAGTGAGGGCATTACAGGTGGTATCACTGCAGTGGCTGTTACCAAAGTCACACAGGCACTCACACACCCCAACCATAAAGACATCAATGGAGAAACTGAGGAGGAAGATGCAGAAGTCGCAGCAGCTCTGGCTGCGCTGGAAGCTGCAACTGCAGGCGAAGACCTGGAAGATGATGAGTATTAGATGAAGGTTTCTTTCTAATACACTGGGTAAAATCCAGATTTTACTTCTGGATCTATATGAACACATGTACAGCACACATGGAGAGCTGTTGTGAACACCATATATAAAAGGAGTTGTAACTAAACCTGTCCCTTCAGCTGTTTTATACAGCCTTTTAATTTCCACTGCCTGAGGTACAGAGGGGTTCCCTTGGCTAATGGTAATACTCTTCTCTATGGGGCCAACCAGGAGGGCAAAGCTTCAACGTCTACACAGAGTATTCCAGTGTATACCCATATCACCTTGACTCATGCAAATATTTCCTTTGGTTTTGACCCTCATGAAGGTCTGCACACACTGCAGGCTTCAGGTTCAGAACACTTCCATTATTTAAAACAGAAATATTGAAGCCATGGAGTTAGGAACCACAGATGTTCATCATTAGCTCAAAAAATATATAAATGAGCCAAAGTTCTATGAAGCATGAAATAGGGAAGGCAGTTTTTCTTGAACTTCATTTTGGCTATAGTTACATTACTGATTCAGCCTAAGCCTGTGCATGTGCAGCTGGCATTAGGATGACAACCTCATCTCTCCCCTTACACCTCTCCTCAACTTTGTGTCACTGCTTCAGTTCCTTAAAACTTCAGAAGCCTAGCCAAATCCAAAACAGTAGGTAACTTTCTGTTGGTTTAATGAGCTGAAATAGCTCACTTAAGAATTGTGCACATACTATCAGAGGTGCCAGAGAGGGATCAAAACTCAGTCCCTACCAGGCTGGATACATTCAAGCTGTAGTAGAACTACAGCCTGAAACCTCTCAACTCCACTAAATCATCTAGGCATACATCAATTGTCTTAACAATACAATTTTCAAACAGGTATCTCAAACATCCCCAGCAAGATGTGTTTTGCTTATATACAAACAGCAAGAGCCAGTGTGGACCCCTCCTTGGCTCTGCTGTAGTCCTTAAACTTACAGCAGAAAAAACTATCAAGCTTCCAAGTTGAATTAAGCCTAAGACCTGGGGCTGCGTTTCTTCTGGTTAAAAAAAAGGAGGTAGAGACCAATTTGGTGCTGCCAATTCAGCAAAAATACAGCTGAAACAGAAAGTGCTTAACATTTTATAATGAAATTTTATGGTTTCCAAGTTTCTTTTATAAACTAATAAATTTTTTAATCACAAACAAATAATATGGTAGCTTTTGTGTATTTTATGCATTTCCCGAATACAAAAGCTATATTAAAGAAGTACTGTGAGATATAGCCCCCATTAGATAAATGAAAAGCACCAACTATGCATTTGCCTACAGTATATGCTGAATCGTAGCTTAACCATTAACATACATAAAGATCAAAATATTAGGAGGTGGGTTTTCACTAATGTGTAGATATTTAAATTATTTCATTTAAATGCAGATTCTGTTTTAAAGTGCAAGACCAAGTCAATATTTCTATTTCTCAAAACATTAATGATACCCCTAGGAGCAATTAAAATAACCTGAAGTCTCAGCTTCAAGAGAACTATAGTCAGCTACAGACAAAAGTCACAACATTGTATCTGTAAAATAAAAAAGCTTTATATGTTTTTAAAGCATTGTAATATTGTTCATTTCTCTACCACTTGTCTACTTTCCTTCTAAACATTTTCGTAAACACATGCAAATTTCACATACACATTTGCCTTTCAAAGATTACTACAATACTGAATGTCAGTGAAAAACTACTGGCACATTGGGTATTACTAGTTACAATCATAATAGGACCTCACATATGTCTTGTCTGTATTGTGAGGGCCCTGAGGGTATCACCAGGCCTGACTGTCCCTGCCCACCACCCCAGGGCTCCCCCTGCCCTGCCCGGGGTCCCATGTGTCCCATGCCAGACCCTGCCCCAGCTCCCCACAGCCCTGCCCAGCCCAGCCATGGGCCCAGCTGGAGATGCCTGGAATGGGTTGTCCTGCTGCCTGTGCCTGCCGCGCTCCCTGGCTGTGGTAGTGGGACAGACTCTGGCTGTGGGATCCAGCCCTGCTGTCCACAGGGAACCTCCACTGCTCCCCACATCCCAGCCCCAGGATGCCACCAGCCCCTGCTGCACTGTGACGCTAATCATGAAAAACAATTTAAGTAAAAAAAAAGTAAAAGAAAAAAATGTAACAAACACTGCACCCAAAAGTTACTCGAGTTTTCAATATCCACTCGATGAGACAGTTCTGACCTAAGCTCCAACCTGATCATCAAGTGCAAATCACAGCAAGTTTCTTACCTTGCTCCCTGAGGACTAAAACATATTAAAGCAGAGTCCCTGGTCAGACCCAGCCCAGAAAACCCAAATCAGATAACTCTTCCGTGGGTCAGGACCTGCAATCGTGGGCTACCAGGCTGAAACCTTCTGCAAGAGAGCAGCTGAGCCACAGACACCCCCAGTTCTCATTGTCATAAATGTATGAGGCAAAACTCAGTGTAAAGCAACTATATTCAGTGATTGGAAATAACTGGCCAATGTTTCTCTTATTAAAAAAAAAAAAGAAGTCAAGCATATACATCCCTCAAACCTGTATGATATGGAAAGCTCCAAAAAGTAAACCTGGGAAGTAACACCAACGTTCAGACTTCTCCCACCTGCTATCTAAAAAAGCCCACTGCAGGTTTTAAATTAGAAAAAAAAATTATATGGGTTTTATACTATGAGTTTATATCCCTTCAACTCTATCATGTCACAGCAGAGTCAGGAATTCTTAGCCATTTTTCAGAGTGCAGGACAATTTCCACAATAAATGTGAAAGAATCAGTTATTTCAGAAATAAATTTTAAACGCCACACACAATTTCCTTCATAAAAATAAGATTTTAAATAGTTATGTGAGAATCAAATCTTACTCAGTTCCATCAGATACTGATTCAAAGAAACACAAACACTGCCAGCTTGAAGAATCCATTTTGCTCAGGCAGTTGTGAGAGTAAAATTTAGCATCTTGAGAAAACAGAGGAAGTCATGGGGCGAAAAAATTACTAGAAGAGCAAACTGTATTTTAAGACTTCTTTCAAAAACTACACAGCTTTTTAAGACATCCAAACACTGTAACTTCAGCTATTAACCCATTATGTGTCCTATATTCAGAAGGCTCACTTTATGCCGTAGATCTTAAATGTTTCATTTTTGTTTGATACAAAAAGAATTAATAAGGGTGCTGTTGGCCAATATCTATTTTTCATGTTTCTATACTTGATGTTATTCTATATAGGTGAGTGTGAAGACATATGTAGCAATAAAGAACAGGCAATAGGATGGGAAACTATTGTGAGAGCTAGTATTTCTATGAGAGTTTGCAACTTAGAAGCTCATGTTTTACTCATTATTCTCCAAAGCTCGTAACACAGCTTAAAGGGAAATTTGTAATCTTTTGTATATAAGCAAAGAGACATTGAGTAAGATTAAGTTTAGCACCTTCACATTTAGCATTAGGATTACTGAAAAAATTTCCAGATCATTGCAGAGATTCCACATACGACAACTGGAATGGAAGACAGCCCAGTCCATCCAACTCAAGAAACTTAGTTATTTCCTGGAGAAAACACAGCAAGATAAGAAGTCAAAATTTGACACTACAGTACTCTTCAGTTCAGCAAACAAAATTCTAACAAGAAAGCAGGAACCTGGAAATAGATGCATTCCAGAAAGATTTTTTTTTTCCTTCCTTTTTAAAGAACAAAGGCAATTGGCTGGGCAAGTGTTGCTATGGCGACTTGCCATTAAAAATTAAAATCCAGAAATAGAAAATCTATTATTTTCTAAAAGAAGGGTGAAACAAGGGTTTAGAAATAAATAACAAAAAATTTAATCTTGATCTTATGCTGTATTTGTAGTTTCAATTTTCTAAATGTGATACAATCTTTCAAAAGACTAATTCTTGCCAATGCATCTCATTTCCCTAAATAAGAATAGAGTATCTCAACACTTAGTAATGCCTATGTATATGGTGTTTCACATATTTATTCAAAAGTCTATATTAGACATTTTAATTACATCAAAACAATGAATCTCAATAGATTATTTTTCTGGAATTGCAGTATCTCTCCTTGCATGTAGATGAAAATTGGAATCCATCTAAACTGCTCAAGAGCATCACTTCAAAATTAAATGCATTAAAACTTCTTTAATACGCTGAATACACAAGGAGGTAAATTTATCAGTCATTCTAAATGAAAAACTAATGTATTTTTAAACAATTCTGTTGGTAAAACTTCCTTTCAGATTTTTTTGGGTTAAAACCTTGGCAAAACGCATGTCCACTTAGCACTCAGCCATGAAGGAGACTGCCCGAGGCACCACCTACACCTGTTCGTATACTTGCTTTGACATCAGATGATATATCTCTTTGGTTGCCTAAGTCAGGTGATAACCTGTCCCCTTGAATTTATGTAACACTATCTGGGCCTACTAAAAGTAAGGCCTAATCTAGGCCTAGCTAAAACTAAGGCCAAAACTGCCACACAGACATTGTGTCCATCTATGTTTTAGAACACATATATCACAAAATGTTTAAGAGTAATTGATTAATATTTTTTACTGCTCTTTCCAACATGAAATGCCCTTGGCAGAGACTTTTTTTTTTCTTACCATCATGAAATCAAACCAGAAACTCCTCAACTTGCTCCTGGCCAAGCTTTTAAATTTCATCCATTCATATACACCGCCCAAGACATTCGTCTTAGGACTCCCTTCTCCATTATCAATTTTATTTGGCATCTCAGGGGGCTTTGGTTTTAAGTTTTCCTTCATTTTGAACATTTGCAATTATTTTCTAAACTTGAGATCTGACAATCCTTGAATTGAATTAGTTGAATAAATAGACAACAGGAAATACTGCCTGTCCCTACTAAATATACTACTACCGACCACTTCAGCAAACTGTGTCCCACTTGCTTTGGAACTTTTTCATTTTCAAACAATGAGTTGTTGGAATTTTGTAAGAAACTAAATGTGTGTCTTGGACTCTGTAATAAAAATTGAAATAGATTACAGCAGTTTTATGCCTTCACATAAGCAGTGATGACTTTTTAAGTGTTTTACTGCTAAATACCATTTTTTTAACATGCAATTAAATACAATTTCACAACAGAACTTTATTACCTGTAGTTACTCCCCCACTCCCTATCTCTTCCTCCTTTAGTCAGAGAAAAAAAATATTCCCTCGTACAATTCAATTCAGAGAACAGGATTCTCTCAGTAAACCAGGAAAGACATTGCCTGTTTTGATTTTATTTTTAAACCAATTGCTGAAGTACAGATCCCAAGGATTCATCTCACAATCACTGTAATCAAAACTGTGGAGGTTGCACCATTCCCTGCTCTGAATCTTGACTGAAATTATTACAGATTAAACAGGATTTAACAGGCTTTTGCTTTCACTGATAATTCAATTACTGTACATAACAACTGGAAAACGTTTTATTCTTTAGCAAAACAGAAAAACCCCAAGACTTTTTCAGGAAATACAGCCTCTCAATATTTTGTCGGGTTGCAGACAACTTAAGCACCCAACCAGCCCCCAAATGCTATGTCACATGCAAACAGCCAGTTTAATTCATTTGCCCATTGAGCTTCCTTCTGTTTATTCTGAGCTAGAGATTAGCTTGATTATTATGAGGGTGCAGAAGCAGAAAAGAACAGGGCAACACCCTCAGCTATTCACCCTGACCTCAAGCATGGCCAGATTTTCAATAATCTGTGATCACATGTCCTATCCCCTCTCTGCTCTTAACACTTGGAACTGTACCAAGTAATCTACCTAGACTTACACAAAATGAAAGGAAGATAAGTGACAAAGGGAAGATGACTACAGAGCAAAATGAATGGATAATTGACATTAAAATTCTGTATTTAAAGGACAAACTGTAGGGATCTGGCCAAGAATGAATAACCTAGGTTGTTTCCATTTCACATCTAAAAGTTGGTATCTAAATAATTTAAAGTTGGGGTTTTTTTAGTTCTTATTTGAGATCCTCTTCCAGAAACAATATATTAAATTATTTAAGGACATTCCTCAGAATAGCTTTTTCATGAAATCTTCAGGAAAAAAAAATCCATGCAGATTTCTTTATTTTTTATACAAAATGCACTGTATAAAAAGATTTTGCTGTGGCCAGAAGTGGTTCGAGTTTCTTCAGAATCAGTTCTCCAGCACAGAGGAAGTATTACAGATTTTTAATGCCAAAAACTTCAGTCTGGTAGGTAAAAGTGACACAGGGGTTAATCTAAAAAGTATACAGCATACTTGGCCAGAACAATGCCGGTCAGATTTTGGTTACCTTTTACTGATTAATCTGCTGTTTATGCAGACTTGAATCCAAAATTCAGCCAATTAGCAACTGCAGAAAAACAACCGTACTAAAGATTCAGCATTAATCAAAATCAAGATAAATTATCAAAAGCCTTACAAAAGAATATGCATACTCCACCCTGACTGGGAATTACTTTTCCAGATTCATGCATGAGTGTTAATTACCAGGTGATGCACACTGCTATTGTTTTGACATACGACACTCAGATCCTGTTCTTCCTCACTGCTTTGATTAAAAATTTGGCTCAGGGAGAAGTTTACATTGTTCCGTTTTAGTAACTGCAGCAGCTACTTCCAGGCCAGTGCAGGGCAGGAGGGGCCCAGATGCTGGGACCGCTAGACACAGCTCTGCCCCAGCCCCATGAGGCACCTGAGATCTCCCATTAAATTAGAGCTTTTTCAAATTTTGGGGGTTTTTTCACACTGTCCCACTCTGACTTTTTTGAATTATCAATAAAAGCTTTAGAGCTCCCTCTGCTGCCAACAAATATGTAATTCAGTTGTTCTATGCAAAATCTGCTTACACCTGACGGAAAATGCTGCATTCCTGTCTCACTTTCTATGCACGTATGTGTACACACAGGTATGTAGAATCCCTGGAAAACAAGATTTGGGAAATATTATGGGTATTTTAATTTAAGGTTCTCCTAAGATTGCTGCTTTTATAAAATAATTATTTTGACTGTAAATCAAAATATTGAATACCAGTAGTTCAATACACACTATTTTCACATGGTGATTTCAAAGTAGTACCTTATTCAATGTGAACATCAAACCATATTACCTGGGTATTTAACTGGATATCTAGCGACTACCATGGAGCACTGGTTAATTTTTCAGAACAGTTCAGAGACAAGAGTTTGTCTCAAACTGACTCTGCCCTTACTATCACTACTATTTTTCTGTCCATCTTCCCAAGTCTTTCATACTTCCGTTGCTGCCTCCTCTCCAAACCTGCCCCTCTGCCATCAGTGCCAGCAGGTATCAGTGAGGTTTGGCAGTTGTTTTGTTGTTGCTGTCCTGCTGCACACTGACAGCCATGAGAAGTTTACTGAAGCCAATCCTCTCTATTCCCCATGACCACCATTTCAAGACCACCAACACAATTGAGCCACACCAGCACACGTGCCTCCTCTCCACCACTGCTGCACACCTTACTGTAGCCCAGAAGAAAAAGGACTGGGCTGACTGAAAGCAGGAAAGGAAAGAACACATAACAAGGCATAGGGGGATCAGAAGGTTTACATATATAAAACTGAGGGGTTACATTGGTAGAAAAATGCATTTCCCAATATATCCTCTTTTGTACAAGGCAGCTACACTTGATGTCATTGCATCTCTACAGCCCTAGAGGCTGCACAGATATAATTTAAGAGGTGTTCCAGTTACAACAGGCCTACCCTGCTAAGACTTACACATGTGCATATAAACAGATGGCCAAGCACTACCCTCATAAATGGTTCTGGACTAAGGCCTGTCCATGTCACAAGAAACTTGGTATATCTTACCTAAACTTGCTAACAAATATACCACCAACCCACTCTTGTCCCCCAGTCACAGATAATTTGCAGGTTACTTCTGTAACAGCACAGAGAGCTCTCAGACCTTGCCACTATGTCTCTTTAGAGGCTTCTGCCATCTTCTCGCTTCCAGCACTACGGGCCTGGCATCTCTCCCACCTTCTTTTCTCTGAAAATTAGCAAAACAGACTCCTACTTTGCCAACTGTTCAGCTTCCTTTTCCTTGTCTTGCTCCAGATTTATATATCTCTTTATATTAGGTTTCCCTCACTAGATGACCTTAACCTGCCAGGAAGGCAGCTCTGAGCCTGACAGGATGCCTTGCAGCTCTGTGCAGTGGTAGCTCCAGAATCCACTAGCCCTGCCTCAGATGGTGCAGACAGAGGTAACAGAGCATCCAAAACAAGAGATACAATCAAATTATGGCTTGAGTAAACAGATCAGCAGTACCTTAGTGCATGCCCACTTATATAGGAGACAAAAAAAATTTAAAACTTAAAATTAAAAAAAAAAACAAACAAGGATACAGAAAACAAAAGAAGTGGAAATTGCATCCTGCATCTGCCAGTACTTTGAGCCTAACTTAAAACTTCCCTCAAACAAAATCCCAAAACATAGGACTTTCACAGAAGAAAAAATTAAATCTAAATCCATCTTTATCTGTCCAAGTCTTACATGCTGTTCACTAATATTAGATAGCCAAGGCTTAACCACTGTTCTCTTGTTTACCCATTAGCAGTAGATTACACACTTAGCAGGGAAAAGGATGGAATGGGCCTCAAGTGCAGAGAAACCCTACATTAATAGATACACATTGATTCACATTTCTAACTACATCTGGGGGACAGGTGGAAGTACTGAACAACCACTAAACATCCAGGAAACTTAATTCCTCAAGAGAGACAGTCTTACATTCCAACCCAGTAAGTACTTCCAGCATTACCAAGCCAGAACAGGCCATATGTCCTCTTGTCATCTAGAAAGTAGGATTCTGAATTTTGAAATACTGTTTTACTAAAAAATAAAGTGTCTGTATTGCAAAAAAATAACTTAAGTATTAATGCATGCAAAAAACCCAATCAATCTGGAAAAAATTCTTTGTGTTCCTTTTGAGGACTTCTCTATTTTAGTCCAGTTATAACAGAATTTCTCAAACATTAACAGCGCAATCCTTGTTTATTTCAATATATTTACATATTATCTAATTTAAAAATGCGTACTACACAGAATTCTTATGTAGAAGAAAAAAAGATTAGAAAAAAATATCCCTGAAAACAAGAATCAAATTGTGTTGAATTTCCAGAAGCTTCACAATCAGTCACGTATCAATTCTCTTTGAAAATAAAAGCCTGGAACAATTTTTTATTTTCTTTTTTTTTTAACATTCTGAATATAAACTATAGCTGTATACCAATCTCTGAAATTCAAATGCAGAATTCAAAACTGACCCTATGTGATGCTGCCAGGCACACTGAAATAATTAAAAAAACCCCAAAGCTGCAAACAGGATGGTACAGTGACAATGACATCTGAGCTAGCCATTACAACTTTCTTCAAGCCTCCTTCACTATTCATACAGCAAAACCCATTTCTAATGCCACTTACAGATCACAGTCATCTGTGAGAACATAATGTAACAAATTACACATTGTAGTATCACAGACGGACACAGCCTGAGAGGAAACAACTGCAAAGAGCTTCCTGTCATTCGTTATTTTTTGTTCCCTACCTTACAAAAAGAATTGAGGATAATGTTGCATATTTCTTAAAAGCTTGATGTCAAATATAATAAAAAGTTAAAAGTTTTTATACTTTTAATCTGATCAGATACCACGTTGGGTTAAAGCACAGATTTCCTTCTTTCCAATATAAAATACGGAACTAACATAGTATTTGCAATTATCCTTTCTGAAGAAAATAAAACTGCTCTGAAGTACATTACACAACAACTGCACCTTCTCACTACCTCCATAAACAAAAACTTAAGATGTAAAGAGATTGCATAATACATTACAATTGTGTGAAATTTCACAGAAGGGCGGCAGGCTTAAGGAAGTCACAAGCAAGGTTAAGAATCAATATGTTTTATTTACTGCTTGGTAGTATAAAAGTTGTATATAAACTATTTTGTTAAAAATACATTTGATATGCAAATTTAAGAAAGGCAGACTAATATGGCAATACCCATACCCCTATAAAATAGCAGTGTAGTGTTAAAGGCAATGAAAGAGGCATAGTTTCAAAATTCTCTCTTACGCAAGCAGCAATGCATAAATTCAGTTCTTGCACATATTAGGTCTTATAACACCTTATGTTTTATAATAAGTAAAAAAATACATATTTCTGTTTAAGCTTTCCTCCATTCTTTTGAAAAATTTATTTGCAGTACTAACCCATCATATCAAAACACCAAAATAAACTGCCTGTTTAAAAAAAAAAAGCTTTTGGGACAGTCTGTAATTGTGTAACTCCTTTCTGAAAATTATTTGAAACTGCTTGGTTTTGCCCAATATTCCCTTTTTCCAGCTACATTTTATACTCATAGCTAGCAATCTCTTGGAAACTGAAAGCTCACTACTATAATCGATACTAATTAACTCTTCCAGAAATACTAGTTCTTCACACAAATAATCAAGCAAAGCTTAATGTATGCCCGTAAGGTGAGCTTCGTGTTTATGCTGTACCTAAATACTGAAGAGATTTCATAAGCCAAGTTTAAATTAAGGGCAGCAGGTATGCTAAACACTCGAGTTCCACTCCTGGCCAAACAGTTATTCTGGGTTCTCAAGGACAGACGATTTTCTCTAAAAATATCCATTAAAAAAAACAATGAAAGCTTTGTTATATTCAAAGTTTTGGTGGGAAGTGGTGTGGGGTTTTTTGGCATTGTTGAATAGTTACATATTGATAGGCCTAGTCAATGTCTTGTGGATAGGAGCAGAAGGAAGACCATGAGCAAGCACACATTTTCACCAAGAGTGAAAAACCTAATGTTTCCTGACAAGACACAGGAGTATCTAGTACACAAGCCAGATTAATTTTGTACACACTGATTGTTAACACTGCATAAATTGATGAAGAACAATTCTCAGTTATAAAGGAGGAACAGTTTAGAACACTTGGATTAAAATGACTGAAGGTATTATTATAAAATAAATCCATTTCAAAAACATACACTGATTTTCATTGAATTCATAAAGCAGATTATGTTACAGTTCTCAGAATGCAGTGCAATTTCTATTAAAATGCATTACATCAGATTTTATATTCTTAGGCACTCAGAACAAATGTTATTTTTTGGTTTCTATTACACAGAAAAGTTTGCTAAGTATTACAGAAATTTTCCTTCCCCCAAACAAGTAATAGGGCAAAGCAGAGATCATAAGTATACATAAAGAATTAACATCACAATACCATGGGTATTTTTAGCAGTAAGTCACACTTAAAATATGAAGGGAGTGACACTGGCTTAAGATTTTGGTGCCAATGAAAACAGCTACCCTCAGTCCAATAAAGCCACTCGGAAGCACTTTAGTATATACTCCATAAATTTTTTATGCCAAATATTCCATATCCTTATCTAAGGGTTGAAATATGTTGCCTTAGCTTAATAAGGAACCTGTGGGTAAAAACAAAAAAAGAAAAGCAAAACTATTAGGCATTCTTCAAATAAGAGTGAATAGTTACAATAAAATGGGAGAACAAAAGGCCTCGAGGAAAGCAACCTTCCCAAGAGCTCATCCAACTGCATAAAAAAAGTTGCTCTTCAGCCCGTGTTAAGCAGCAAGCGAAGGTAAGGAGTGGGGAAGACAGCAATTTATATTTAACATCTGCATATAGTTCAACCACTCTACTGTGAAAGTACCCTTCACAGAGTTTGAGGGCTTACGTATTAAAGGCATACATGCAGATCTGGCTGACATAATTATTTCCTTGTATGTTTTACTTGGCTACTAGCAGTCAGATTAAAAGAATATTTTCATCCTTTGAAGGCTGGCTTTTATCCTCAGAAAACACTTGTCAATTCTGAAGTAGGCAGAACAGAAGAAGAAAAATCCAGATGGACCACTGGGGTGAACACAGTTTATCCACTGGGTCGTGGTATCACTCATAATATCGAGCTTGCCTAAGTACAAAAAAAAATTTAAGACTTCATAAGGCTTTTACCTTTCCTGTCCAAAACTTGTATGTATGATTGCTTTCCAAGATGAAGCCATTTGGTATGATGTCCACACAGCTCAACAGTATTTAAGTGCCTAAATCTTACTGATTTTACTGGTCAAAAACTATTAAGTGTTTAACCTTGCATGAATGCCATCACAGAACTTGTAAAATGCTGCAGTGCCATAAATACATTTCCTTAAATAGTATGCATCTCTTGGGAGTTTTCAGTTTTCTCCAAAGTGCTCACAGAGAAGCTTCTTCTAAAAGTTCCACCTGTAAGAGAAGAAAACAAGTCTAAAAGTAAGCCTAAATAGTAAAATTACTTTCAGGATGAACACACCAATTAAAAAGCTAGCAGATACTCTGAAATGGAAAAAAAAGGCACAATTGCATGAAGTGGTTGCAGGGCATTCCAAGTTCAGCATGTGAAATCCTAAAGATGAACTAAAATTCAGCTGGTACTCTTGAAAAGAATGATCAAACACATGGAAAAATGACAAATCACACCACAGTGTGCAAAGCCCCAGGAAAATGTTACATAGCTTCAGTGTACCAGTGCCAGTTTTTGTTACCCAGTACTTAAAATGGACGTGCAAGAAGTCAACTCGAAAGTTTTGACTTCGACAATCAGCTGTGTGTCTACTACTTTTTTTTATGTGCCATTAAGCATAGTTCAAATATGCTGATGAAATGGAGTGTGCTGAGAACATGGACCTTGGACACATGGAGAAGATATGGTACAGCTTCAAATGATGCAGCCAGCAAGATGTTGGGTAAGCTGAAACATTACAGAGGTCACTTCAGAACATGTCAGTTTAGGGGAAAAAAACCCTGAAGTTGAGAATAGCAGTGAACACAAGCAACCAACAATTCTACATCACTCATGTACTGCCTAACTCAGGAATTCCATCTCATACAGGAACTCTCAGTCACAGTGGTTAGTCAGCCACAAAGCACAAATTTACTGCCTCCAAATGACAGAACAAACCTTTTCTGGCAGCAGTTCAACATGCATCTGTGTTTGCCTTCTTCCTCTCCACCTGAAGATCTGAGCCAAATTCAAAACTATAAGCTTTTAATCAGAAATTTTTTGACTGGAGGCACAAAGTCTTAAGTGCTGTTTATTTGTTCAATTTCAGTAAATTAAGCTACAATAATTTATTAGAAGTCTGAAATAAGTAATTGAAGTAAAGGTCTAACTACTACCTGTTTACATGTGAACAGCTTTTCATGACAGTGGACAAAAACTGATCTAGAACCATACTGGGGAACAGTATCAAAGCCTTTCAAGCAAAATCTGCTTATTTTTTGTAGTACACATCAAACAGGCCTCGCTAGTTTCCCAGATGATTTACAAAACAGCTCTGTTGGACTGCAGAGACCAAAAGACTCTGCGGAGCAATTACTCTGCTCTTAAAACATCTGTTTTCAGAAGGGGCAAAACTTTAATCCTAAGGGACGTTCCACAATAAAAAGCTGCCATAGATGGAAAATTTTTTTATAGCTTTACTATCATATCTCTCTAGAGAACAGCTTATTTTTAGATTAAAGTAGTAATGGTTTAAATTTCTAGAACTTTTATGTAATTACAGGAAACAGCTTTCTTATTTAGGAAAGGACAAATCAGAGAGAAAACTGGACTATAAAACATTTTTAGAGTGATTTCAAATGTTTTTGTTTTAAATCAAAATACATTGGAATTTATTTTCATATATGCCCTTTTTTCCTATTTCTCATGTAAAGAGAAAATAACTTGCCTGCCTTCAAGTAAAAAAAGAAATCACATTATGAACAATCTGATGATGCTACCATTAGAGATATAGGAAAAGAAATAAAAATAGTCATAGGAGTAACAAAGCAATTAGCTGGGCATGGAAATGCCAATGCAGCCAGTGAAGGAAGGGGTTATCTTCTACTGCATTTAGCTAATATTGATTTTTTAAAAGAGAAGAAATAAAAAAGAAACCATAAAAAACCCACCTGATCACAGGTACATAATACCGAATCAGAAAGTAAGAGTAAGATCTGTAGATCATTCACAGATTACACAACAACAAAGAAAGAGTAGCCAATAGGTAGCTACTATTTGCCAAAATTTGTTACAGAACAAAAAGCAAAGCACTGGCATTGACAAGCATTTGTCCAGACTGGTCTTACAGAAGTCCAGCAATAAAGATGCAATAGCTTGTTCCAACTTCCTAATTTTTGAAACCTGAACTCTACCTCCTTGCAATTTAGTCTATTACTACCTTCTTACCTCCTGAGCAAATAAAACAATTTACTTCATTACCCTCCTCAACTTTTTAAATATTTGGAAGCATAACATATCTCCAAGTCTTTCTTCCTCTATAGCAATAGTTCAAAAAAAACCCCTGTGTGTAATTACGAAACAGGGGCCAGACAAGTACACTCTGCTTAGTTTAGCAGTCAAACCTATGCTGCCAGCAAAGGTTGGAAGGAAGTATCCCATTGCATACCAGCTCTCTACTTTAACCTCAAGATACTCAGGGGAATTTGAGTCTTGTTGCATTTTTAAACAAACTCAATTTCCTCTTATGCATTTCCCTCTTCTATTTGAAGTTACCAAGAGTTTGAAACTGGACTGAGCTGACATAACGTAACTCTACCCCTTCTCTTAGCATACAGAGCACTGTGCACTTTGTTCACTTTCTTCAAGTCCAATACTTTCATTATGTCACACCAGAACCTTTCTTTCTCAAGGGTCAAGTCTGAATTTTGAATCACATTTGTCTAAAATCACCTTTCTCCTTCATATTATCAATCACTGTCATCAATCAGATGACCATCAATAAGATGATCAATTAGCAAACCTTATTAACTCACAGTGTTTTTTTCCCCCAATATTCTTAACTGTTAAAAAAACCAACGCAGTCAGGGTTGCATTCCAAAATCATGCCAGACATGTTTTTCACATGCTTAACACGGTATCTCAAGCAATTCACTTAAGTTTAATGACTCACAAGAAAACCCCAACAGCCTGGCTTAGTTAGATCCCTGTGATACAAGCAGTTTCATGTGCCTCCATTGTTATTAGTCAAAGCTCCACTGATCTATCGGAGAAGAATCTAGTAAGCAATCATCTTTTGTAAGCACACAGTACAAAGCAGCAAGCATAAGGAAACAGCACTCTAGTTATTCCAGTGATCCAACAGTCAGTAGCACTTGTTTGTTTTGGGTAATAAGAACATTGCCACCAAATCTGCATCACTGTTTACTGTCAAAAATTAATATACAGATGTTTTATATCTTGCACTAGTGATGTCACCTCCTCAACATCTCTAACTACAAAGTCTGAAAAAACAATTAGATAAAAACTTGGTGGGTAAATAAGCCTCTACCAGTATATTTATCATTGAGTGATTAAATATAAATTTGGCAGACTTTTGTAGAAAGTTTTGAAATTGAAAGATGAGTTTTCACACAGATCTGATACATTTTCAACTGACCTAAAAACTTAACATATTTCTACAACAACTACAACAACAACATAGCACTTTCAATAGGAGTTCCAAATGTTTGATACCTGCAGTTTACTCTGAGCTTCTCCTCTCCTGCATTTCCTGTTTCACAGGTGTGGCAGGTGCTTCACTCACTTCCTGTTTTGCAGGCGTGGCAGGCATGTCACCATTGACACTCTCCATGCCAGTAACAGACATCAAGCTTTTCCGTTCTTTGGAATTTGATTTGTGCTCCACTTTTACAACTCGAAATCTGAAATAAACAAAAGAAAGATGGAGTTGTATTTCTCCAGAGTTTTGTTAGATCATTCTCAGGACCCATCCTATGAGCAGGAACAAATTTCCAGGTGCCAAGAACTAGATGTCCAAACAGACACTGACAGAGACCCCACTTCAGTCCACAGCAATCTTCCTTCCTATTTACCTACATGTATTTCTGGTACTCACTACTGCTGAATCACACTTTCTCAGGGAATTGTGTTTAAAAGCAGAATCCAGACTGCATACTACCTCTTAGAACAGTAATTTTCAAAGAAAACTACAAGTAAGTTAACTCCAGTAAGTTAGAAAATAAAAATAACAAGGAAAATGAAGTGGTTTCCATAGCTCACACTTCCTTGAGAAACACCAAATTCAGAAACAGAGGAATTTATTAGTATGTAATCCTTGTTTCTTTTTAGCCTGTATCAATAGAGCAATAGCACTGGATTTATACCCACAGTAAATCTCCATCTTTTTACATAGTTCTTAGCAAAAAAAAAAAAATCACATTTACTTCTTCCAGAAATAATTTCAATCTACTACTAACAGGGTTATTAAAAAAAACACTGTTGCTATTATCAGAGATGAATCAGTGGACATCTGCAGTACTCCTAAGAAAAGAATACAACAAAGTGACCTAGGACTTACCTTCCCACAGAAAGCACTGTAACTTCCCCTATACGACTTCTTCTGTTCTCTTTGTTTTTGTGAGCTGGCTTTATAAGATGCCACCGTTTGTGACTACAACGACTACAAACATCCTTTTCTACCACTCCTCCAACAGTGTGGAAGTGATGAGCTTTGCAGTTGTGTTTGAATGGAACAGCACCGGGTGACAAAGGAGTCCCTGGACTCTCAGGAGAGGTAGGAGATAAAGGGCTGTAAGAAAAAGTATAAAGGAAATTAAATGTTTACTATAAAATCCTGTTTCTTAAAAATGAAAGCAAGGATAAAATATAACCTTCAGTTATGTTTTGTAAATAGCTAGTTTTTTCAGGGATCATTTATTTGTGAGAATTTCTGCTTTGAGATTCCATCCAATGCCATATTTTTGCAGTCAAAATCACTTCCAGAAATTAATTGAGCTGCAGTCACGTGGTTAAGGTAACTTACATAAAAGGCAAGGAAATGAAGACGAAAAAAAATCTGGCTAAAATAGAAGAGAACAAGTTACATGAACTTATACTGATGAAGATATCTAATAAACTGATTACATTCCCACTTGGATAACTACGGAAAGTATTTCAGAATTGTTACAGTATCTCAAAGAACTCACAGAAGAAGAGCAAAGTCCCATAATATTGAAAAGACACAAAACTACAATGTCTACCACAAAGACAAAAGGAATTAACAGATCATTTAGTTTCAGGGGAGACAAATTTAAAGAAAAAGCAGTACAACCACCAAAAGGCATTTGAGAATATCTGATCAAATCAGTATAATTTTCTTCTAAAATAGAAAAACAGATAGCACAGATTGAAATCAGATGCACTTTTTTAAACTTCATCATCAATTTTGACACTGTCTTGCAACACATTCTCCTAAAGCAAGTCAGAACTCATGAAAGGTGAAGTAACTGTAGAGTAAGGTAGCACAGCTTGTAAAAAAAAAAATTAAAAATACATACAGAAAGTTATATATTGGTAGTTACTACGAAACTGGAAAGACATACTAAATGTGATTATTCTGGTCCTGATGATATTCAATTTTTTAAATAGTTCACTGGGTAATGGAATAGAAGAATAGCTAGAGTACCCATAGACTTTGGATCACCCATAGTAACTGTGGAGGACAAGATAAGAAATTAGTATGGTCAGAGAAGAGTGTGAAAGACACTCATATATATGCAAATATTACTAAAAATACTGGATGTATTGCAGTAAGGACGACACAATTTTCATTGTTTTAGCAGAAAACCTTTACATAAACAGATTACAAAGTGACTAGACAGATGATCATTATTCAGAAAAGGATAACCATGAGCTGAACATGAAACATTAACATGTTCTTGATTAAAAACTACAAACTTCACAGTGGAAATAACAAGAGTATAACCTGTGAACCTCAAGTTACATTATTCAGCATTATCCATGGCACAGCTGATTGTACCATGAAGGTTTAGAAATGTTATTTCAAGAAAAATATTAACAAACTGAAGAGACTCCAAAGGAGAATAGAAAGTATAAATTAAAGAAGTTAAACATGCCATAGAAAACTTGAGTTACTTGGATGTTTATTTTCCAAATAAAAATATTGACAGGACAAATTTAATGTTCTTCAAATAAGCAAGAAAGTGCTGTTAAGGGAAATAAAATCTGTTCAGTACCTGAAGCAGCAGAAGTGCACATTTTACTCAGCCATTATTACTGTATAATTAGTAAGGATTTTATACTACATTGAACTTAAGATACACAGTGGCTTTACCCTTGATTACAAAAGCCTTAGGAGTATCTGTCAAATTCTGTAAGAACAAACAGTTATTTTTCCCTCCTCCTTACTTTTCGTATTTTAAATAATATTGCACATGCCTATGCAAAAAGATTGAGTTAAAATTCAAACCAATATTTCTACTGCACTATCAAAGTTTAAAAATAATTCCTATACTTGATAAAAAATCCTTTTGTAAGCTCAATTTTTTTTTCTTCAATAACCGAGCCTCTCACCATTAAAAGGTGANTGGTCAGAGAAGAGTGTGAAAGACACTCATATATATGCAAATATTACTAAAAATACTGGATGTATTGCAGTGAGGACGACATAATTTTCATTGTTTTAGCAGAAAACCTTTACATAAACAGATTACAAAGTGACTAGACAGATGATCATTATTCAGAAAAGGATAACCATGAGCTGAACATGAAACATTAACATGTTCTTGATTAAAAACTACAAACTTCACAGTGGAAATAACAAGAGTATAACCTGTGAACCTCAAGTTACATTATTCAGCATTATCCATGGCACAGCTGATTGTACCATGAAGGTTTAGAAATGTTATTTCAAGAAAAATATTAACAAACTGAAGAGACTCCAAAGGAGAATAGAAAGTATAAATTAAAGAAGTTAAACATGCCATAGAAAACTTGAGTTACTTGGATGTTTATTTTCCAAATAAAAATATTGACAGGACAAATTTAATGTTCTTCAAATAAGCAAGAAAGTGCTGTTAAGGGAAATAAAATCTGTTCAGTACCTGAAGCAGCAGAAGTGCACATTTTACTCAGCCATTATTACTGTATAATTAGTAAGGATTTTATACTACATTGAACTTAAGATACACAGTGGCTTTACCCTTGATTACAAAAGCCTTAGGAGTATCTGTCAAATTCTGTAAGAACAAACAGTAATTTTTCCCTCCTCCTTACTTTTCGTATTTTAAATAATATTGCACATGCCTATGCAAAAAGATTGAGTTAAAATTCAAACCAATATTTCTACTGCACTATCAAAGTTTAAAAATAATTCCTATACTTGATAAAAAATCCTTTTGTAAGCTCAATTTTTTTTTCTTCAATAACCGAGCCTCTCACCATTAAAAGGTGATTAATGGTTGCTAAAACTATATGCTCCCACTTCTTTTATAGGTGACACAACACCACTTGAACTTCCATCTCCTTTGCCTTAAATATGAACACAGGGTTACATATAAAGAGTACTTAGAGGAGTAGTAGATATAGTTAAGGGTACTTAGGTACAGATACAAGTACTTTTACACACATGATGCATCTGTAAGGCTGAACTACTTTCACTACATAATTATGTAAATAGGAATGCAGTGAAAAAATGTAAGAGGTAGGTCAGCCAATGTATATTCCCACAATTACAAAGAAGAAAAGTAAACCAGGAGGAGACATAGAATGAGATGTCTATTTTAAGTTAACATCTATACAAATTAAATGAGTGCTGCTTCTGTTCTCTCAAGTCAGACTAGCTTTGGACTAAGGCATCTTCTAAGTAACTTCACCCTGAAGCAAACCAGTAATCTTTAGCTCAAAAAGGAGTAAAACTGTACCACACACCTAGAACACATAACCAGAAGAGCCAGTCACTAATCAGGGGCATTTAGAGACTCACACCACAGGAAATCAAAGTATTATTCTCTTAGCTGGTAGCTCAAGCAAGCAATATTGTCTTAAAAGTATTCAGGAAACAAAGTCCTTTGAAAGGGTATGTTCTTAGTTGCCCCAGGAAACATGCATTAAAATGATGAGTAATTACCTTTCAGGTTCAAAGACACTGCTATCTGCTACCATGGCCTTTAACACATCAGCATTTGCTGCAATGAGAATAAACAGAACTCTTCAAAAGTGAACGGCTCTAACTTAAAAAAAAAAAAACCAAAAAGCAAAATTAAAAAGTTCCTCAAAGAAATTTCGTCTAAAAGAAAGATGACTGCATTACGTGTATCTCCAAAAAGTCGTAAGAGAAAATTACAGAAAAAAAAGTAAATATGATTCTAACATAAGCAACTAAAATTACAGTTCATAGCTCCACCCCAATACAAGCCATGTAACATGGCCATCTGCACAGAACTCCCAAACAAGATCTCTGAATCACCTCACATGTTTTAAGCAACTTCAGATTAAAAACACTGGTTTAAGCGAGCCCTACAAAATGCAAATGAATTATCAGCCAAGAACTATCAATTGCTCATATAGTCCCAAAAACACATGAATTTCCTAATCCCAACCTCAAGGCAAAATACACAAGCTCAAAACCCTAAGAGTAAAAAAAAAATTTAAAACAAACAAACAAACAACCAAAAAACAAGCAAACAAACAAAATACCCCAAACAACAAAATCCAAAAAATCCCACACACAAACCCCAAACCCCACTTTTCCAGAGGACAAGTCTTCATTCAGAAGTAATTCAAAGCCACTTCATGCTTAGGACTGATACACAGAAAAGTAAAATTAAAAGGCTAAAAGTTCTTATACTATAAAAACATCCAGTCTCCTAAATGTTTCTTCTATGGGATAAATACATTCTGAACCAACCAAGCATTCCATGGGATGCTTAACTACTATTTTATTTTTTTCAGTCATATCTTCCTCTTTATCATTGACTTTGCACACACAGCGCATGAAGATACCATGTCCAACATTCAACATTAGCGGTAATACACTCTATTGTCTCAGTTATGCACGAGCCTTTCATGAGACAAAAACCGCAAGAATCATTTCAGGACAAAAGGTTTAATCTAGTCAAAACATAGAAGTTTCCACAGGCTTTAAACACTGCCACCAAGAAAGCAACCTTGAGCTTTTACTTCACAAAGAAAGCAAAAGGCTGAATGAAAAAAAAAACTAAACAGCTGAAATATCAAGAAATGCATGACCTTGTCTTACCATACAAAATAATTCTCAGATAATCAAAAAACTTCCCTATTCTGCTTGAAGTTATTGCCTTCTGAAGACAATTTTAAAGAGCTAAGCATGAACAAATTGGTTATTAAATGGTAACACATACTTATTAGAAAAATTGTATTTTCAAATAAAATTTATATAAAAGATTATCAGAAAAAATGTATTTGTTCTAGAATACCATCACAAAGGCTGGTAACCTCAATGTCACAATACTATACCTTCATTTTTCATGATGTAGTTAACAATTTGTCCAACAGTGTCACTATTCTCATGTATGGTTTCATTCATTTCTGTGCAAAGAAATAAATATGTTGTCAGTATCTTGGCCTTCTGAATCAAGAACTGAATTGTTTTAAAACAATTTTTTTTTTAAAAAAGCCACAACGAAAACAAACACATCAGAAGAAACTATGTTTGAAAAAAGACAAGACCTATTGTCACTATGGAAGAAAATTTTAGGTAAGACTTTTTAGTTCTCATTCAGGAAGAAGTACGAACACATGTTTATGATTTATACATCAGCTCTAACAAATTCACCTAAGAATTAAATAACTCAGCATTTTCACAAGCACAGATGAAAATTTCTTCTCTAGCTAGCAAGCAGGAGATAAACAAGAGAGTACTATTTCTAATTCTAACAACAGGGAGAACAAAAACCCAAACCAAACTAAATCATTAAACTGTACAAAGTCTTTAGTCTAAAACAGGTATTACTGGCTTCTAGTATGAGGGGGATTCAATTTAAGGTTTTCACCACATCTAAAAGGACATAACATTGATTTCTGTAATGAAAAAAAAATCTGAAAACTCTTGGAATAGAATGCACCATTAACAATACTGAGAGCTTCCCCAGAATAACTTCTGCAGGCTGAAAAAGATGAGTGGGGCTCTAGAACAATTAAGATGCACAACTTTGCCATTCCCTAATAACTGTTACAAAGCTTTATGAAAACAGGACTGAGGCAAGCTTGACAGGCAAGACACTAAATTTTTTGCTTCATCGTAAATAAGGGACTTCCTCATCTCTGTACCCACACCTCATCTTAATACCTGCAACTCTGCAATGTAACTTCAGACACAGCTACTTCCCAAAACCAAGCTGTAGGTGATGTCCCCCTTTCACTAACACTCCCCTTGCTGTTACCACTCAGGTGAATTCACAGATGAGACAGTTCCACTCTACTCACCTGCCTCAGGCAGTAAATGCTTAAGAACACCCTGACACATCATTACTGCACCACAGGGCTTTGCCCTTACCACAGAGCCACTGTAATTTATGTTCATTATGAACCTACTGAAAGAAATTAAGAGAGGAAGGAGGAGGCCCAGAGTATTTACAAGGGGCTTGGCTCTTGTTTTTACTTAGCCCAATGCTATACTGGGTTACTATATCCCTCCCCAAGTGATAATAGCCCTTTTTTTTTCCCCAGGTAAGAACATATGGGAATAAGGAACCATAAAAACAAGGGCACAGACAAACATTAGGATAAAAAGAAACGTGTATTTAAGAAGAAATTATAAGCAGTAAACATTTTACATAACACAGAATGCAGACATTCAGTCCAAAGGCTTGATTTTTGTATGGAGAGGAGAGATGACCATGACGGCACAAAAGGAACAAATTAAGATTGCTAAACATAAAACTAAGATTTCAGGTTTTAAATGGCAGCCTTTTGCCACTCCTCACATACAGCTATGTATACTAATACTTTGTTGTAAACAGCATGTAGAATGTAGAAAAGTAATCTGGTGCCTCCAACTGCACTGTGGAGCTCCAAACAAATATACTGATACTTTGATCCCTGTGTAAGCTCTTAACTGAAGTTAGAGGACTTGCATGGGAAATTGGAACACTGCTAGTTTTGATTGGCAAAGATCAAAACACAAAACCACAACTGACATATAATAATAAAAATATTTTTCTTAATATTGCTTTGATGTCAAATATAGACAAATGACAGAAGTCTCACAATAAATTATTTCATAGTAGTTGCAATGTACAGAAATAGGAACTGGTTTATTACACTCGATTACCTATTTTTTCATCAGGTTTTTCTTCTTCTACTTCTTCAGCCTCTGTTGTACAACGATATCCTTTTTTCTTAAGGACATGGCAGATAAGGATGCCCAAAAGACCCATGATGAAGAAAACAGGAACCAAAGCAAATGCAATATACTCTAGGTGTTCAGATTTGCCATCATTGCCGTCAGTTTTAGTTGTCAAAGTAGTTGTCTGTAAGCCATAGATTAATAAAACCCGGGCAGCCTCTCCATCTATGTAAATGAATAAACACAGTTATCACTATACACTGTAAATCACTTGAAAGCATTTAGAAAATTACAAGCACAGCCAAATCCCCACAGTGTCAATGTGATGTACTTTCTGTGGGCAACACACACTCTACTGGCTGAGAACTTACACCCCTAGCAGTAGATGTTCCCTCTTCACCAAACAATTACAAAACATCTAACATCCAAAAAACCCACGTGATACTTCTTCAATATAACAGTGAAGAACCAACAATATTCTAGCCTGACAGGCTTGTAATCTCAAGTAGAGGGCTCGCATATTTCACAGAAGAATAACACCACAAGTACTCCTTGTTCACATCAGCAAGGAAAATGCTACACCATTCCTCCAGTCCTAAGTTCATAAAAAATTGACAACAAAATGTGGATTCTTCCCTAATATGCAAGTAAATACAGGATTGAGTATTGACCCTTGCAAAGAAAAAGTATCAGGTGTGAGAGAAATAACCTTCATTTTTTCTTGTGTGCTTTCCCAAAAGAAAGAACATTTACCCTGCACTGAACAGTATAAGGTGAGCTCATTCTTTGCTTGTCTGAGATTTTGAAAGCATTTTGTATTTAAACTTGAAACAGGATGTGAAAGAGAATTCTTCTCGTTTGCAAAGATTTTAAGTTGCAGCATAGTCACACACTACCTCTACATTCACAATTAAACCTTTTTGTTTCAATTAAGTTCTGAATTTCACAGATGTATATTCCATGTTAGCAACTGAGATTCTGAATCAGCAAAAGTACAGAATATTTATATTAGAAGGGACCGCTGAAGTTCATCAGTCCAAATACTGCTAAAAGCAGCACTAATGACATCAGGTTGCTCAGGTAAGCTCCATCTGAATGCTGAACATTCCACATTTTTGGGCAACTGTTCCAGTATTTGCTCCCTTTTATGGCCATTATACACAAATAAATTAAAAACTCAGTATCTTCTCACATATCAAACTATAAAAGTTCAACGATTCAGATAAATTCAAAATTACAGGTTTGCACACTCAAAAGTCTTTCTCAGCCCTCAAAGCTTATACACACTTCCCACCCCACATAATAAAAGACTTAAACATTATTTTTCTAACATGCCAGAACATTCCTACATTTCTAACTTCTAGTCTTCTGCTCCACTTCAGCTGAAAACAATTTTTTGGGAGTAGGAAAGAATGACAACAAGCAAGACCAATAAAAACTAACACTACTTCACCATATTTTCCACATACTCGCATTAAAATGAACAAGGTGATTCACAATCATTCCATTCCCCAAACTCATCGAAGGAATGAAAAGTAAGCAGAAAATCATTTACATGACAGTGACACTTTCACAACAAACAATCAAATCCCTTCCTTTAAAAAAATAAAATAATGGAAGCCTCCAGAAAATTGCAGGAAGACTGTTATTCCACAAACATCTCTTGCATTGGCTGTATACTGGTGTTGAGGAACACCAATAAGGTGACAGCAAAGAAAAGATTTGTAGAACTGCAGTTTGGTATTTACCCAAGCTTTCTTTATATCTTTTCAAACATTAAACCTTTTATTTTAAAGTATTTCTGAATTTTTCAGAACAGTCTTGAATCGTCAGTTGAGTAGTAAGCAATACATAAGACTTACACAAAGTGGAAAAAAAAATGAAAATTATTTGAAATAACAATTTATAAACCCCAATTAGCAGCAAGGAAAAAGAAGATGTATTAAGCATTTCCGGAAACTAATTTTCTAGAAAATAGTAGCAATGCAGAAAAATGGAAAAAATGCAAACAAATTAATTACTAGATCACGACGGTAAACATTAAAACAAAATCTCAGGATATTTGCATTGGACAAAGCCAGATGGCCTAGTTTATTCACAAAACCAAAAGAGAAAGCTATTCACTTTCACGAGGCCAGCAATACTACTGATAATTGTATGCAGAATTTACTAATAAGGAACCTTTAGAAGCTTTAACTTGTATCTGAGTAGGACAACTGAATGATACAATTTAAAAGTTTAAGGTTGCAACTGTTTTAAACTACAAGTTAAAAAAAGAAAAGGATAAGGGACACAATCATGTTAACTGAGAATGTTGATCTTACATGCAGTTCATCTGCTTTCTAAGAATTTATAATTCAAACTTTAATATACCAACTTTTTTTTTTTTGCTTACTCATCAGGTAGCAAAAGCCACAAATCAGGAGGCAAAAGAAAAGCCATCACATCAGAGAAGTATCACTTTGATGATGACAACAGCTCAGAATGTAAGAAATCCATCTGAAACAATACATATCACAAGCTCTGAAGGGTATTAATAAATAAGCACCTTACATGTTCAAATATAAAACAAAAATATGCAGATACTTTGGATTTTCCTGCACAGTATCCATTTTAGAAATGAATGGGAAAGACCTCCCTGCTGTCAACAGCCACTTGTTAGTCAAGCTAGTTCGTGGAAGAGCTATGAAATAAATCCAATTCAACTTTTTAGGTTATGAATCCAATTCCACTGTTTAGGTTTTCTCCCTCTCTTTGTGGCAAGAATGGCATGCATTGCCCAAAAACCCCACAACATCTCTTACTATTTCCTTCATAACCATAGTAGGCAATTCCTACTTCAAACCTAAGACAGCAAGTGGGTCCTATCGCATGACTGAAGGCCTACGCTTCAGGCTTTTCAAGTTGTGGCTCACGGAAATTTCTCCAGATGCAAAGTGGCTTTAGGACATCCCTTCCTGTTCAGTCCTCTGCTACCCCACCAGCTGTGTTCCTGACACACCGTAACCCTGAAAGCAGTTTTAAACTGGACTACTGAGATGACCAGGTTTTAAGAAAAAAATGCCACAAAAAGTCTTCAGTTTTTAAGAAGTAATTTTGCTTAATCAGTATAACCTCTGGTTTGGCAAACTTCTCTATTAAGACAATTCACAGACTCAATAAGCTGAAGATGGGAAATAACAAATCATGAGCCAGGGTTGTCAAGTACAGCTAGAACAAGCTTTCCCAGAGTAACTGTAGTAAGGTCGAGCTTTAGTCTCAGAGTATGCTCCACAAGTAAGGGCAGGAGTATTAACTATGTATAAAAAATTCTTAACTGTGGGGGTTGGGAGACACTGGAACAGGGCGCCCAGGGAGACTGTGGATGTCCTAACCCTGGCAGTGTTCAAGGCCAGATTGGACAAGGCCTTGAGCAACCTGATCTAGTGAGAGGTGTCCCTGTCCACGGCACTGGAAGTTGTGACTAGATGATCTTTACAGTCCCTTCCAACTCTTACCATTCTATGATTCTATTAAAAAATACTAAAGTACAATGTCCTATGTAATTATTTGTAAATAATGAACTTGAAACCCCATCAGCTTGACACAGCCACTGAAAACATACATACAATTTAATATTTTCACCCTCTGAAAGAGCAAACTGTCAGAAACCACTCAGATTGCGATTCCCAGCCTACCTAATATGTAAGACCTTTAAATGCTTGCATGATAAGAACCATGATTTCTTTCTTTTCTCTTTTTCCTCCCACATAATCTGTTCTGCGATTTAATACTTCTGCTCGTAGACTGACACATAAAACGCCAGTAAGAAAACCTCGTCAGCTACAATCTCATCTGCAGTCAACAGGTGATGACAATCTACACAAATCCTCAAAGAGCAGATGCAACCTATGGAAGTTAAAAGGTGAATTGTACCTACACTGGCATTTTTTTTCCTGACAGAAGAATGTTGAAAAACTCGTAATTTATCAACTGAATACTCTGTAGCATAGATTAGTCTGCTAATTGAGTTAACATTTACAGAGTTTTTGAACTAGGCAGGAAAACATACTCAGTATTTTTTTCATTCAAAAAATACATTCAATTAACATGGATACATCAACGTAATGGTTGATATACATAAGCCTACATTACTCTTCCTTGGTTGTCCTTAGATATCTAAAAATCCAACTCTCCCACTAAGATTCAATAAAAACCAAATAACTTTGCAAGGTATTTTGCTTATTATTTGTAAAACATTAAATCAATTACATTTCTATAAAAATACATCATTTACAAAAGTCCATAAACTGATGCCATTCATTTTTTGTTTACAGATGTAAAAATTCATCAAAAGCAAACCAAAAATATCCTTGCAGAAATTAACTAGCTGAATCAAATACTTGGTGCTGTGTAACTTCATAAGCAGAGCAAAGTACTCAGCTTTCGTTATCAAACACCTTGCACAGTCTGCCCTCAAAAATCCCAGCAGTTATGATCTAATGCAAAGCCAGGCTTTGCCTATCTAAACAAGCAATATATTTTATTCGTGAAATCATAGCTACATCATTCATTGCACATTCCTTCTTCCCCTTCCCCAGCGGTACATCATGCTTACTATCAGACTACCTCATTGTCATGATTCACATTGCTTCATGGCAAGTTCAGGCCATAGCAATCTTCCTTGCTTCAAGTCAATTCATAAAGGAATTATTTTGCTTCAGTGTTTTGTTGTCCTGGCATTTTTCTACGCCAGTCACTGTATAACAGTCTACATATCAAAATTACTTGAAGATGTGATCCAAACAAAAATATTTAGGAGCAATATTCACCACATTTAAAGTGATGCTTAAAAATATAAATCATAAATTGCACTCATGTTACTAATTCAGTTCTCATATACTCTTGTTATTACCATGAATACATGCTAGGTACTGAAGTTAAATATTGCCTGTCCTTACTTATTCCTTACCTAGGAAGTAAAATACTAGGACAGTCACCCTCAGGCAAGACTTTTACATTGGTTCTAAGCAGTGTCACTCTGACACAAAGGTAGCATTCTTCCACCTTAGCAATTGCCCAAGAAAATTTTACAACACCTTTAGGAAACAGAACATAGCAGGAAAAAAGTTAGCACATTAATGAAAAAATATATCTTTCATTATATTGTAACTTTTACATGGTTAAATATCATATTCCCTCCATATTAGTAAAATAATGTTTGACCACAAAAATACGCCAAGACCACAATGTCTTCAAGGCTGGGATGAGAATGAAGCTAGAGCAGAACATGTAAGCAAAGGTACTACTATGTAACACACTTCCTTTCCCCCCCTGAGGTTTTATGACCTCACAAAACAGAGATGGGAGCACCTTAGAGAAGTCATCCCCCTTCACCTGCTGTTAAAAAGCGAGATTAACCGAGACAATTTATCTGCCAAATGTGGCTAAAGATCCTGCAAAGGTAACAGCTCACCCTGCTCACCTATTCTTTCTCACTGCAAATGAAGGGTCAGAACAACTCCTCCTTCGGAACCTACTACCACAGTATCAGATTCTGCTTACACTGAGTTGCAGAATAAATCTTCCCTTGGTTTTAGCTGCATGTATTTGAAAAGACTTCACACTTGGCATGATCACTTGGACCTCTCCCAATATAAGTCCCAGTTACCTCAAAGTTTTGCCTTTGTATTGATATAAATAGACAACTCTCAATGTTTTCATAAAGCACGAGAAATTTCTAGAAATATTTAATCTTGCTCAAAGAACATCTCATATTCTTGAAAAGTAAATCCTTTTCATAACAAAGATAAAAACTGTTTAAATCTTATATAAGCAATATACAATCATCCTTAAAATAATGCACTGTATTTTTCTGAATCTCCTATACTAAACCTAAGCATAATCTACCACCCAGATGATTACTTCAAGCACATCTCACTTGGTTTTGTACTGTTTAATTTACAGAAAGTGGCCCATAAACAATGATGTAATCTTCTCTCTGCTCTACTGATAAAGAATCCTATTTGATTACTCTGGATTTTGCCTGTTATGCCCATGCCATTTATCTCTCATGGCACGCCTTTTAAAGTTAGCTTTGTTTACATTTTATGAATTTGATTTATTTAGTAATCTACCTGCTAAAAATAGGTACATATACATTCACTATTCTCTTCTCCATAAAGTTCAATGAGTTACAGGATCACATTCCCTGCCTTCAGGCAGGAAAATGAAACATAGCTATTAATCTCACAGTATACCAACTACTGTTGGCACTAATGTTAATTAATATTTAAAGAAATTAAATATGATCATGTAAAACCTATTTAAGTACCAAACAAAATATTCAGATATGACACACGATCTGCCCAAGCATCTCAGCTAAGCATAGCTGGAAAACATGCCTTGGTAGCAGCATCAGTTTATGCATTTCTCCCCATCCTCACAGTTAACATGCCAGTCCACCCACCTGCAGAAAAAGAGCAATCACTGAAGGTTCAAAATAATTACACAGCATATGGTTTCCATGGGTGGACTTTGGTTCTTTCTTTTTTTTTTTTTTCAGTTTTCTAGCAATTCTTTTTTTTTTTTTCTTTCTTTCATACCTGGATCACTTCTGGTTCAGTTCACCAGGAAGACCTACACACTGTTAAAAGGGCATCATCAAAGCACTGGTGAAGCTGTCAATGCCACAAGGAGGAATGGTCAGGCAGCCTGTGGCCCCAGGTTGCCCTGCAAGGAAAAGGCACCTGATGATCATACCTAGTGCTTCATCCTCTCCTGGCTCTAGAGGAAGTATATTCTGAACTATGTTAAACTCTAATGAAACTTCCTACCTCCCAAGCCAGACATCTAAGATGGATGGATCATAGAATGACTTGGATTGGAAAGGACCTTAAGGACTGTGTAGCCCCAATTCCCCTGCTGTTAGCTGGAACACCTTCACCAGTTCAGGATGCTGAGTCTGGATATGCTCTTTGATTTACAGCATTCGTTTTAAGTATCGTTTAAAGCAAAACTTTTTTGCATTTTAAATTACACACTTTTAAATTTGGGCATAAAAATAAAACCCCTTGTTTATTAGCTCAATTTCCTAAATACACACTAAATACCTCACTCGCAAGAATTTAAGAAAACTGATTTTATTTTTAAAAATTGAATTAAGTTTTAGCGAAATTAATTAAATAGCAGCTTATATCTCTTGGCATTTCAGGAGTGGTGGATATTTTCTTACAACAAGAGAGTTCTAAATCAGTTACAGACTTTCATTCAGTAAATTCACCTTACTCAGAGATACAATAAAGCATCCTACTAGAGCTGCAGTAGAGGTTTCTACTATCAGTCAAATTTCATTTCCTTAATTCAAGTACTTAGCAGTGAAATAATTCAGGCAATTCATTTACTCTGATGGTAATCATGCACTTATTTAATACAGGTTTTCAGTCATTTTACCAGTAGTAAATTGAACAAGAAAAGTTTGATTCACCTTCAAATTAAACACACTTTTTACAAGTTATCTGATTTAAACAGTATTCATCTGTTGTGG
This sequence comes from Sakesphorus luctuosus, assembly GCA_013396695.1. Lineage (NCBI taxonomy): Eukaryota > Metazoa > Chordata > Aves > Passeriformes > Thamnophilidae > Sakesphorus > Sakesphorus luctuosus. The sequence continues at coordinate 627,876 of VWZD01002021.1, read as the reverse complement.
ATACTACAGTCAAACTGCTTTTGCAAAACTAAGCCGGTGAAATAACAAGGCATTTCAATCACAAGTCAAAATATACCACTGCCCAAAACACATACATATACGCAAACATTTAGGAAACGTTTGGGCTTCTCAGCCTTACTAGTACGGTGCTAGCTACAGAAGAAAGCAGACAAACTAGAAAAGCCAGCAAAGAAGAGGTTAAAAAATGTTTATTTTCTAGAAGAAAAACCTCTAAAGCGAAGAAAACCTATTGCCTATGACTTTCTTTGTCTATTGTTCAAGGAAATTGTACTTCAGGGAATATGCATAAACTGTATAACAAAGGAAAAACACCTATCACAGTAGAAGAACATTTAACAAGTTTGTGAATTCCACTCAACTTTTAGCTTCCTTGTAGTAATCAGAACTTACAACCATCAGTGAAATAACCAGGAAGCATGATGACAAAAAGGAAGCCACATGATGAAAGAACATACTGACAACTAGTTACAGCACTGCCAATTGCTTTAGAGGTTAAGCAGGGTTGATTAAGAATTGTTGTTAAAAACAGACTTCAAAATCTTCATTAGATTTGTCAAAAGCAGTATCTCAAGAAAGTGAGCAGAAAGATCAATCATGTTTCTTTAAAGATCATTCTAAGATCATGCACCTACTTTGTGAACACTGATAGTAAGACACATGCAACAAGTCTCAGTGATGACCCATTTAACAGCATCCTTCCTACCCAACATTGTGCTCATAACCGTAAGAAAGAAGCTTTTCATAGTACCTCAGGCTGGAGCCTGCAAAAAGTCCTTACATGAGAGACAGTCTTTGGCTCACTGAAGTCACTACAAAAATTTTGACTGCAGGCAAATTTTGCAGTAGGTCTGGAAAGAGAGCTTTCTACTCTGAGAGGTAAGTCTCTGCCCTGACAAGTTTTTTACTAATCCCATTTTTTTCTGAGTTACACACCCTTCCAATAAGTTGTCTGCAAATACCTGCTATGTAAGGACAGCTCCTACTCACAGCAAACTGTAGCTAAAAGCACTACTGTAGAGTGCCTGTAACCCTCAACCATTTTAAAGCATTGCAATTCCCACACTGCCAGACAGAGCTTGTTGGGAACCAAAAGGGAAGACAGAACCTAATAAATCATCTTGTCAGTCATCAGTCAGTCCAAACAGTCACACCATGAAGGCATCTGACATCATTCATAATTCAATGAGAAAAAAAATAAAGAGTATCTAGAGCAGTTCTGTCCTGTTAAAAAAGGGGAAAACTGAACTATTCAGGGAAGTAATAGAGATTCAGTCCATTCTTTGTAAGGCACAATATGTGGTTGATAATGCTGCAGAAATATATACAGAGATAAAAAGCTCACGTTCACTATTTACCAGTACTAAAATTGCAGTGCTTATGGTGTAATTGCTTTGGGCACTACTTGAGCAGCACATAGCTCCTACTGCAAAAATACACAGAACTGATGCTTTGCACCTGCATTTCTGTTAGAAAACTTCACCTTAAATTGCAGTTTTCAAATACCACACACACTGCAAACAGCCACCACGTGCATTTAATTAAGCACACTTCACCAGTTTGGCTGGTTAAAAAAAATGAAATAAAATCCTTTCTGGACACATCAGATATTGCATATCACAGATAAGTTTACCAGTGCAATCAGTATCTAGTGAGCAACATTAAATCAATGCTACCGATCAGATTATATCAATGCATTTATGCAAGCTAACACCCAGTAGTTTACAGGAGTCAAAAATCAATTTTAACCAAAGCCAGTATATCTATTGTGTGAAGAGATTTACTCTGATCTTGTGATACAGCAGATACATTGGCAGAAAGCATTTGTCAAACACAGAGGAAGAAGGAAATTCTTTCATAGGTTTCACATCTCTTGCTAGAGTCGCCAATTTTTAGCTTGCAGAAGTACAGTCCTATTCATCTGGATACACCAGACTGAACACCAGACTGAATTGCTGTTATTAAAGCCTACAAATGCAGAGAGTGTACTGAGTCCTCCAGCATAATTGCCTTCAAGCTCAATAAAGGAATCCTAAGTATAAACATCTGTAAAAAGTCAGTATAAGCCTATGTATACACATCCATTGGTTTACTAAAACATCTGTTTACACTCTCTTCAAGATGCCACTAGTAAGTAAACTGTGTAATCTATCACAACATGTAGAAACATGCAGTAATATGCTGAAGTAACAACCATTAGAGGGCAAATTATTTTTTATCTGTTTTAAAAAAGATAGTCATGATCAAGAAGAGAAGAAAAATCCACAATTCCTCTCCTGCTCCTACCTCTGCACATGAAACTTAAAAAAAAATAATTAGAGCCTCAGATAGCACTAGCTACCATGCAACACAAATCTGAAATTCAGGATGCCTAGTGATACTTATTTCTTTCCATTTTCCTGAAGAGAAGGATGGACTGGATGACAAGCCTTCCATTCCTCTTGCTTTCAGAAAACAAATAGCAGGTGGTGGATACCTCAAACTTTTCTGTCCAAGCTGGCCTGCACCAAGTAACATACAGATGCGCAAAAGGAAGCATAGAAAGATTAGAAACTAGAAACAATTATTGCCTAATTTTTTGCTAGTAATTATGGCCACCCTAACTGTTGCCACCAAGTTTAAAGTTTACTCTCAAACAAGCTGGTACACTCTTACCCATGTCATACAACCCAAAGGTGATTCTGATCAATTTGAAAGTCATACCAGGTAAAAATGAGCATCAGCTTTTAACACAAGTGTTTAAGAAGCACAAACACCTCACAAAAAAAGCACAGGCAACAAATTCAGTTTCACTTTGAGATTATTAGTACCGTAACAGGTGGAGTTAGAAAATGCAATTTTGAACTAATTCTTCTGGTGATTGTATGCGTGTGAAGGCTCTTCAGAGTTCTCAAGGGTTACAATCAACTTAACTTCCAAATCCTGGTCGCTAAGCCAAGTTTAACCTCGCACGAGAGGCTGAAGTAGAAACAATTCTTTAAAGCCGTCCGATTCCAGATTGAAATTAATCAACTACGAAGGAGTTGCCAGACTCGAGCCTGTACATCTCTTTACAGTCTTTTTCTTTTTTTCCCCGCAACTCATGACTGTGACTGACAGAATCAACAGGCCGGGGCTGTCGCGACACAAGAGCCCTGTAATCCCTGCGGGCACTCGCAGCCCGCCCGAGCGGGACCCTACAACGCCCGCCCCGAGCGCGCCGCGGGCAGGCGGGAAACCTCGGCCGCTGCCCTGCGGAGGGTCGACCCCCTCGCTGCCCGGGGCTGCCCGCGGAGGGAGCCGCGCCCCGCCGTGCCGCTCTTCCGCCGGGAATCCCCGCGAAACCGGCTCCGGACGCGGGCCGAGCGCGGAGAGGCTCCCGGCAGAAGAAGCGCGGCCAGCCGAGGCACCCGAAAGGCGGGAGAGGCTGCACAGCCCACCGAGGTCACAGTGCGCGGAGAGGCTCAGGAGCCGCCGGCGGGGAGCGAGGGGGTCCCCGACTGACGCTTCCCCCCTCCNCCGCCGGCCCGGCCCGGGGCGGGGCTGTGGGAAGAGCGGGGCAAGGGGTTGTGGAGAGATTGCGGAGAGCAGGGCTGTGTCGGGGGAGAGCGGGATGAGAGGCTGTGGGGAGAGCGGGGCTGGGCCTTGGGCAGAGCGTAGCCGTGCCGGGGGCGCCCCGGCCGGCCTTGGGCAAGGGGCTGGTGTGTCTGAAACACTCCAGTGGGGGTGACACGGAGGCCGCCCCCGACCCGCAGAAGCAGTTTAATATTGCAGCTCCCAGACGTGGTCTCCTGAGCCCGGCCCGCCCGGCTCCTTCAACCGGGCAGTCGCCGGGCACCCCGGCGTGCAGGGGGGTACGAGATTGTCGCAGGGCGCTTTGTCCTGAAGGGCCCGGGGCGGGCCGAGGTGACTCCGTGACCCGCCAGCGCTGCGTTTGTCACATGGGTGCGGTGCCACCCTCAGGGGGTTGCCCCGACAGGTTTGGGGGTGTCTCCCTTGACACCAGTGGGTTTCAGCTGTGGGCGGGGAAGGCTCGTCTGTCACTGCAGCCCTGTGGCCATGCTCGCCATGCCGCGGGCTTGGCTGCCTGGGCGTAGTATGGCCCAGGGCTGAGGAGGTACGGCAGGGAAATCACTCTGCGCCGGAGCTCCCCGACACCCGCATGTGGCCGGTGTGTTAGTGAGCTGCACTGAGGCTCGATACTGTAAGGGCAGGACAGTGCTGTTGCCACCCGTGCAGGACTCACACCGGGACACGCGACTGTTGAGAAGCTAAATGTGACCAAACTGTGACCCTGCATTCGCAGACCCTTGGCACATATTGCTCACACTCGCACTCTTACCTCTTGTCGTGCACTATGCCTCAAATCCATGCTTTGTTCCTAAAATCTTCACAGCTGAACTCCAGGCTGGATGTATACTCTGGTAAACTAACTCCCATGCTTAGACCTTGGCCCACTTCATATTTCAGCAACCACAGCTGGACTTTTCTACTGACATGCCACCAATCGAAAGCTGTATCCTTGTATCAAGGCAGAGGCAATTATGGCTTAAGAGTAAAAATATTATAATTCTTTTTAATCTAAATTATTTATTTACTTTTACTAATTTTAAATAACCAAAAAAAAGAGACACCATTCATTTAAGAAACAATATTGCAGTAATTATAAATGCAGGTACATTAGTGAATGATTTTTTTCATCTGGTAGCAATGTTGTATGCAGAAATACCTTTATCAGCCCCTGACTGGACTTTTCCACAGGTAGATTCAGAATACCAGACTGCCACCTTTTTGTCAGGGACAATCACCCCATCTCATCCCCGCACTCTCCCCCAGTCTTCTAGTAAAGAAAATATGCAGAAAATCATATTCACAAAAGTACTGCATCAGCACAATTTATGCACTTGACAAAGATAAAGCATTCTGGAAATAATCTTTTTCTCTGTGCTTGACTGTCAGCTCTATTCATCATGTAAACTGTAGCCTCTCTTTTTAATGCAATAACCTTCTCAGGGATACACAGTTTAAAATATTAGGATGGTTTACCACCTGAGATAAACATATTGACAAGTAAAAAGTAAAAATGCTGTCTTTTATGTTTTGAGGCACAAGGGAAAAAGTCTTGTCCAGAAAATAAGCATTTTCTGAGTCTAGTGACAGAGCACACATTGCTTGTTTAGATACTTGTTTACATTTCCATTTTTAGCAGCTATTAATACCATAATTTTACAATTGTTTTTACAATTCAAAGTTGAGTCCTTACAGGAGCAAATTCTGCAACACTTAGCTGAGTGCTATTGGCTGCTCAGTGTCCAAGTAGAAAAGGCAGTACAGCAGTCCTGAGAACAGATGCTGTAAGCCGTCAGAAGTAGTTATGACATAGATAAATAAATGTTAAAGTCTAATTAAAAACAAAACCAAAACTAATCTAAAGCTGCTGAATAAGCAGAATAAGAAGGGATTGCTGATTTTTTTTTTTAATTGTAACCTGTGTATCAAATCAAATTCTCAGCCTAAAGGAGTTCAGGAATGTAATGAGTATAATGTTTATAATTGGAAATAGCTCTTCTCAGTCAAGTAGATAACCAAGAACATGTAATCTCACATGTCTTCGTACTTGAAGACTTAGTGGGAGACTTACCTGTTTATTAACAAAAGGAATGAGGAATGGTTCAAACTGTCCTTTTCAACAGAAGAGGAAGTCAAGCAGCAGGGCACAGGGTTCTTTGCACTTACAAAAATAATTCTTTCTTCCTTTTGGGCGTTCTACAGAAAGTATTGTTGCTCACCTGAGTTGCCTCTCTCTGTCTCTTAAATTTTGATTAATTCTTTTTTTGAGGGTGCGGTTCTGTGTCAGCCGCACTCAGTTTCACAAAGAAAACAGACTGAGGGAGAGAGAGAATCCTCCTTTTAAATTAAGCGTAGCACTGCCGTTTCCAACTCACAGGTAATGGCAAGTGCAGCAGGATTACTGAAGCAAATCTGCCTCCATGAAACAAGCTTTCCAGAGGCAGACTATCTCAGAGTCTTCTTCTGACTTCAGAAAGATTGTTACTTTTTTTTTCATTTAAGATTAAAGAACTAATCTGAGTTACAGCACAGCTCACAAGCAGTGAATTGGCACAATTTCTGAGTCAGTAACTTCCTGCCCTTCTTCACCCACTGGAACAAACACCCCGGGCACAGGGGACCTATTAAGTCAGCTTTGCAACTAGAAGATATGTGAAACTATACAACGTTTCCTTAACAGTCTCAAAACTAACTTGCAATAAGCTTTAATTGGTTCAGTCTATGTGTCAGTTATTTCTTCAAGATTTCTATGTTCCTATGAGTTAGGGAGCATGTAAGCAGTTTTTCCATTGCAAACTGGTGAAGAAATTTTCTTTAAGTAGTCTTTGACTTTACCCACTCCTAAATCTTGATACTTCATCTCCAAACCAAATTTCATTGTTGATTTTCTTTATTGGAAGACTTATTCTGGACTTTGTTTTTATTGGTAAGAATGCCCGAACAGACCTATCCTCATTTGTAAAACGTACAAAAAGAATAAACATTGGCAGCATTAGTAAAAGGCAGGAACCCATTGCTTTCACATCTTAAGTAATATGGTCTTGGATGTCAAACCAAAGAAAGTGATACCTGAAATCTCACATCATCAAGCCCTTTTATATGACTTAATGAGATACTTTATACTGAATTAGCAGGGTGCTATTTCCACAATTAATTATATATGTATATATAATTATGTATTAAAACCCCTCAGTGTAAAACTGATCAATGCTAGTGCTAGTAGAACTTGAATACATGAAATTCCCTTTGAAAATCAAATTCCAAAATAATTTGATTGCTCTGTTTTATTACTGGAATCATGGTTAAGATATAGACTTCTTTGTCTCTCTTTTCTAGGGATTCTTTTTACAAGCATTCTTTGTATGTATTATCTATACATTCAAGGGAAGAATACTTCCAAAGCATTTTAAAGCTGCATCGAAGTACCACCAGTATTTAAAACACTCATATACATCAAAGAAGCACTCTCTGGGAGTGGCAACCCACCTGAGTGTTTTACTTGACAGATCAAAATGAGCAAAATACTAATGTAGAAATGTTAAAAAAATTACTTCAGGAACTGGGATGATTAGGAAGAAGCAAAATAATTTGATGAAACAATCTTAGGAAGTTATAAAACTCAGGTTTAATTATTGTTTTTCTTACAGATTTTTCTTTTCCATAAGTTTAATTCCTCATTAATAAAAAAGCTATTGATTATTTTTCCATAGTTTTTTGACATAAGAGTAAAAAGGAGGCCAAGTAGTAGCAAATTGTGCAGATTATGCCACATCCAGTTTTATTGTGGAACACAAGAAAAAACACAGCTGCTGAAGATTGTATTCATAACAAAAAACAGGCTAGGAGAATATAATGCTAGTAAACTAGTAGGGAGGTATGGTATAAATACATGTGTTTGGCCTTCACGTATTGAGATTTATGGTCATGGCCTGTCAGCAACATTTACACTTAGCTGTATGCTGCCTAGCCACATTTGAGTATTTGTCAATCCTCAGTTCACAAGCTGCTTTCTAGTTCCTCATTACTCATAAGTAATATTTTCCAGGAAATTTAGAATCTAATTTTAGGAATGATGAGCTGGAAGAAGAAAGGATGTAGACCTCCAAGAGACCTCTGGCAGAGGACTTAAATGCTTCAGTTATTAGCTTTGAGGCTCACTTACTCATAACAAGGCCTGCTTTAGTTTAAGCATGCCATCTGTCCAGTGCCCATCCCTTCAAAATAATAGTGAGTCTGGAACTATTAAAGTAAAATATAAGTCCACTACTGTGGTGACAGTTCCTCGTACATTTTCATAGGATGAAGATTAGAAAAATTATCTGTTATCCAGATAGGCTTCTCATGTTGGTTAACCAGGCTATTAGCTACCACATTTAATCTCCTTAGGCATGAATATATGATGTGAATAAAAGCCCAGAGCTAAGTAACTGATCACTAAATTACAATTTAAAATTATAGTATGTAGGGAACAGCCCTTATTTCCTCTAAGATTCAGAAGCATGCTTTGCTTTCTGCAAATATGAGTCACCAAGTTTGTGTGTAAGGAGTTCAGTTTAAAACTCAACGAAAAGCAGATCTGTTGAGATAAACCTCAAATCTTGTTAGACCTGTTTATTTCCATTGCTTTTGATATGAACTCTGTCCATAAGAAGTTACAAACAGACTGAGAACCTGTAGGGACAGGGAAAAGATTTGATTTCAATTCCAGTCTATTGTTTTCACAACAGTGTTTCTATTTATGTGTGTAATTCCTGGTGGGTCACTAATCATTTGGAGCCAGAGAATATTTCAAATCAGTTGCACACAAATAAATGTAGAAAAAATATAAAAGCTGGAATCCAGTAGGATACAAAGTGGACATGGTTGTATGGATGTTCATTAAATGTAACATGCTAAGTATTATGTGGGAATTTTCTAAAATAATGTGAGTATTGGGAAATTCTGCAGCTCCTTATCTTGCCTTCTCTGAGCCCAACTGTGCAGTAATTGTCAAAGGTAATATCTTGTAGTAACTCTTTCTCCCTGGAAAACACTGTTTATTGGCAATGATTGAAATGGGAAGGCTAGTGAAATCCTAGTTGGTTTCTGATGCACAAAGTTTTTGTCACACTGACAAGACCTTGTTTGATAAACTACCTGGGAATGTGGATCTGAAGCACAGTTGATTCAGGAGTTGATTCACTTTTAAAGCCTGAGAGGGAATCAAGGGGTAGGTGGAGGCAGGAGGGCAAGTGGCTGAAAGTCTAGGGGAAAATCAATGGGAGGAGCATCTTCCTAGAAAATAAAGTCGGAAAATAATGTTCTCTGGCTGTGAGGACTTACAAGGCTTGGGCAGATTTTTCTTTTTCATATCAGGACAAAGCTGTGATCTGAACCATGATTAAGTCAAAATATTTTTTTTTTTGTTTAACCACTCATGAACAGTCAATGTTTGTGACAGCTTAAAAAAGGTAAACCATGTAATTCCGAGAAGTCCCATTATTTTCCCACCAATAGACTAATCTTCTATTTTGTTTGCTTTAAATTGATTAGAATTTTCGAAAATGGGGATGGAAAAAAGTGTAATTAGAAAACAACTAGAGCCAAAGGCCAGCAGGAGTGCTGAGAGTCAGGCTGGGGAAAAGGATAATGCTCCACAAACAAAATGGACTCTGATGCTATGTTTTTTGTAAAGAATCCTGTGGCATTAAGAAAGATCCTGGTGCCTTTCACTGCATGTCACAAACCTCATCCTGCAATGGTTAAATTAAGAGCATCATAGAACTCATCCAGCCTTAGTGTCATACTTCCAAAACCTGCAGTGGGTAACTTTGATACAAACTGCACTTAAACAATAGCTTTTATACTAGAAGGTAGTGTGCTTAAAAAACAAAAACAAACGAAAAACCAAGTAGGTTGTGTTCTCAAACAGTAGCAAATAAAGGAGCTGCTCATCTTCCATGTTTTGTGTGGGCAAAACACGTGGCCTTATTAATTGTCCTGGTTACCTGGTTACTCTGCTGTATCACCTACTGTTGCCATAGGATTTGAGATAAATATCTTTTCCAGGATTCTAATAGCTGTGTGATAATTAATATTAAAGTCATCTTGTATATTAATAGATTTTTTTGATTAGGGCATGGCCATATATATAACGTCTTAGCAAGTTAGTTTCTTTTCTCTAGGGTGACGGGGTTGGGGGTGGGAGTGAGGCAGGGGTGAAGAGTAAATAATAGTCAACTAATTAAAATATATGATTTCAGATATCCCTAAATTGCTTATTAAATGCAGTCAAACTTATTGTGGTGTGATAAAAATAAAAGCAATACTGCAAAAGGTGGGAATAGGTTTATGTGTTTGCAGAGGGAGGAGACACTTTTCAATTAAAAGCCCAGTGTGTTAGCCTTCTTTTCAGACATTCACAATTTGTTTGATTTCCTTCTGGAGCTGAAATGACTTAAAGTCATATGTTTTTCTTTGCTAAATAGAGTCTTAAAGGCTCACGGAGCTGAGGTTTCCTGCTCTGTTTCTCGGCTGTGGATGCTGTTCTGTTTTTATACAACCAGACAAATCTTCAGAGCAGCAGAAATTATAGTCAGCAGTACCTTGTGTTCTAAATGCAAGGATATAGAGTAATTGTAATTTTGTGCTACTACCTCAATGATTATTTGAATTTTTTTTAATACTTCAAGCAATGTCTCAAAACATTATGTAGTTTGATGATTCATTACATTGCCAGAATACACAGTTTCAGTGTTCTGGGAGAATATAGCAAATGTTGGACTACTGGGAAAGAAGAAACTTCTTTGTAGTTTGTAATTCATTTTTCCTTAGTAATAATTTCAATTAAGTATTTGTCACATGAAAGGGAGGAGGGAGACAGAAATGCAAAGATTTCTAGGCTTAACTGTATTAATAAAAGTTACTAGCTATAAGCGCTTCTAGACAATCAGAGCCTTATGTCCCCAACACTGTCTGTCTTTTAACTGACAGCCCACAGGTTGGAAGGGATTCTGACTTCTAATATTGTCTTGGGTTGAGCTAGCAGAACGCTAACTGTCTAAGACAGAGTAAAAAGGGAAGAAGAGGGAGAGGGAAAAAAACCTCTAAACTAGGTTTATGCTGAAACTAACTACATGTATTTATACAGAAAAGAGAAAATTAAGAGAAAACTACAAGATAACACACACACAAGTTACATATAACAAGAAATAACCTCCCACTCCCCAATTAATACAAAGTGTGTTACTCTAGATTTATAAGCACTCTAAAAGACACCTAGCAAGAAACAGAAAGAGTAACAACAAAATATTTCTACTTCCCTGAACTCAAACAAAATGCAAAAAGCAGCAGCCGAAGCAGGGCCTAGCACATTAGGAGAGCTGCAAGATGTT